>JAQIXW010002201.1:0-16289 GCA_034700685.1 Willowsia buskii | reverse complement strand
TATTATTATTATTATTATTAGTTGTTAGTAAAATAAATCATAATTATCATAAAATATTCATTCATTTCCACAATGCACGGCACAACACAAGAGAGGGACAGTCAGAGAGACAAAGCTTTAGAGAAGAAGAGAGAGAGAGAGATATACCAAATATATTTCAATTATTTATCATCTGAAAAATCTAGAGAGAGACTATATATTTTAGAGAGAGAGAGAAAACTGTATTCACAAACAGAAGACAAGATCATATCATAGCTGAAAATAGCGGAGCTTAAGAGAGAGAGGAGACCAAGCACATTATTTATACATGAGAGAGAGGTAACTGTAGAAAGAGAGATTGACAGGATGTCAATGAAAAGGATATATAATTTCTCTAGAAAATTGTTAGTTTTTAGTGATACATTCTATTTATTATTATTCTAGATGAGATTTAGAAGCCACTATTTTATAGGACGTTACGTGTTTTAATTACCTATGTTATTAGTTAACTAAATAAGGAGCGTTTTTTTTCTTAGATTATCAGGTAGTTTCAATTCACACACAGAGAGAGAATGCATCATCAGTACACTATCAGCTTTGATTAATAATTTCTGAGGAAAAATCTCTATACTGCAGTTGGGGAACTAAAGATTATGCTTTCTAAACTTTTCTAGAAAACTTGACTGTATTTTTGCAATGGGCACATTTCTTAGAGACTAAAAGGTAGCGACAATTAGAGAGAGAAATATATATATAGTGAAGGGCTTTGAAAAGCGTTGGATGAAGCTTTTTATAAATTATTTTTGTCGACAGGCGCGCGAGAATAATAAATAGGTAGAGTAAATATATATATAATATATATATATATTTTATATATGTACATTTAGATATCATGTAATCGATCGTTCACTCTAAGGACTCTACACGAAAGTCAGTCAGTCAGTCAAGTGATGGGTTATAAACCATAAATGAAAATATTTCCACAGCAATAATATATTATTATGATGGATAATGATCTCAAAGCACGCATACTACTCGTGCAGTTACACATATGGAAACACATACAAGAAAAAAATATTTTTTCTAACTTTTCCTTTTTATTAGAGAGAGCTGCGATTTTCAATGCATCTACATATCAACTGACCATCGCATATATGACCTTGTTTGAACGAACGAGAATATAAGGTGATGGGGAGTATATGGGGCAAAGAGAGCGAAAAATATTTTTGCTAGGAGGTAATACCGCACACACGCATGGAATTATATATAAAACGACACGAACACACGATGTAAAACGTCATATTATGTAGAAATATATAGAGCATATATATCAATAATTATATATAAGAAATATATGTAAAAATGCGGTATGAAATGTATATATATTTTTAAGGAATATCCTTGTGAAAATGGCGGTTTTATGGATGGTTGTCTGCTGAGGTATTATTTATACCTAATAAGTATTCACAAATTATTTTTCAATTTGGCGGTGAATTTTTTGAGTATCCCTTCAAAAAGTGTGCGAAAAGGGTAATCTGAGACTGTCGATATATATATAATATGATATGGAGAAAGAGAGAAATATTTTTATAGAGAGAAAATGTAATCTGGTGTATTGATAACTTTACGGTCTGCCAATTAGGTCACGGTGAGAAATAAGCCGAAAATGGGTTTTTACTCGTTATTGTGTGTACTTGGATGTAGTAGTAGTAGTAGTAGTAGTTACAAACACGGTAGTAGTGGTAGTAGTAGTAGTAGTGGTACTCAGAGAGAGAGAGAAAGTCAGAAGAGAAAAGAAAGAAGACAGAGAAAGTTATTTGGTACAATAAAAAATGGTATTGAGAGAGGTAAGAAAACTGAGTCATACATGTCTAACCTGTTGCCGTGAACATGGGACGCACAGAATGCAAATGAGTAGTGGATCAGCGTCGGGTCAATCATCAGACCGCGTTCCGCCCTATCCAGCAGGTCGCTAAGATACATTAAGTGACGATAACAGCCTCTAACTCCGTAACGTGCGCAGTACTCATCTAAAACAAAGACTTGGCCGGGACTAAACCAGCCCTGGAGAAAGTAGAGAGAAAAAAAATTTACACAAAATATTAGTCAACATTTTAACTAAACTCATTTTTCACCATGTTTCCTGCTGATAGCACCTCTGGTGAAAGCGCAAAATATGTTTCTAATGAACAATGCCTCTGTTTTATAAAGTGATTTTCACATCCACACAAAAAACGTGATGTTTTTGTGGTCTTGTCGCTCAAAATCAGGATGATGATGACTTGTCATTTTTTATTGTGGAAAATATAGGAACAAAAGAGAAAGCTGCTAAATGGATTTGTTCACGGGATGACAACCATTTTACACTCACTTTACAATTAATTTCCTCGTCAAACAGAGGAAATCGGATCAAAAAAGGTGTTTAGTGAAAAAAATGGGGAGAAAATGTGCAAAAGTTACATAAGAGCTTTCTCCTTTCACTTTTTTTTCTCCTATCAGCCATCATCACCATCATTTTTACTAGGCAAGCATAAAATACAGAGGCATTATTATTTATAAGTGATTTATTACTTTAAATCTCATCTCACATATATATTTTTTCATAGACTCTGATAAAAAAACGTACAAGAGAACAGTAGGGATCATTTAGGCGAAAGTCTAATGTCAACGTTTGTAGATACTTAAAAAAATTGTGATGATCGAATTTATTAGGGTCTGCTGAAATATATTCTTCCATTCCGTGCTTCCTTGCTCTGTCCGCATCTACAGAAAAAGAGGACAGGTTGAGAAAATATATACTTTTTTAAGTTGATAGACTCAACCTGAAAAAAGAAAAACTTTATACGAACTTGCCATACATTTTATTTTTTTCTCCTATGAAACCATTCAAACATTCCATCCCACTCGTCACAGATATATCATCAATATCAATCGACCAGAAAGAGAGTAAATATGCTCAACTAATGAAACCCGCTTGGAAAATACTGTGTTTGCAATTCAAATTACTTTTTTTTCTCTTCCTACCTCTCATCCATTCTTGTAGCCACCATCACCACCAGCCGTCATTACTCATTTCTCGTTGGTGATAGCGGAAGAAAGAGAAGAAGAAAAAAATTTTCCCCACATAAAAAATACTATCGATTGAATAGAGAGCTCGAGTGAGAAAATTAAATCATAACAAATGGAATGGAACGAGTGAACGGAGAAAAAAATGGGTATATGAGTTTATAGGCTAAGTGCACATTTTTTTGGATGTTTGCCTGTTGTGAAATTGCTTTCACAAAAATTAAATAATAGAATGAACAACATCTCTAGCTTTTAGTTACCCAAAAAATATAAATATTGTTATTAGACGCACACGCATACATTAAATACAATTTAGATGGACAAGTTGGTTATCAAATACGAAGAAAAAGAGCAAGTTTTTTAAAAGAAAAAGCGCTACTTTACCTCCTTGAATTTTCGAAATGGTAGAGTTTTTCGCAGCTGGTGTTAACGGGGGCGTGGGTTTATGAGCTTGCCCTGTTGCTCGGTACATAGCCATGACCCACAAATGGCTCTCGTTTTCATCATCACAGGCAAAAAGAACACTATCTCCTTCCTTAACGGCATTGAAGAAGTAGCGACCTCCTTCCAAGTCTACATGTTCATCATCATCCATTAATTTTACATGCTTTTTAACCGAAAAGGGGAGAGAAAACTAAAAAAATTGTTTTTCTTTTGGCTCGCATAAACACCACACTTAAAAACATGTAATAGAAGAACTAATAACAACTCAGAGAGAGAAAAGCCTGTTTTTGTGTGCTGTCACACTTGAATGAACAAACTGAAAGATTGCGTGGATGTTTCCAGGAATTATAATAAACTACATGGATAACAACAACAAAGATGTGCATTTAGAAATGCAAATTTTACCAGTGGAAACATACAAAATGAAATCATTATCAAAAAGCCAACTTTCTCTCCAGGAGAAAGTCAACTGTGGGAGAGAAAGCATGTAATAATCATAACAATAATAATAATACTAATAATAAAACGTAGAGAAAGAGGAGAAAACGTGGCTAATAATGAAGTAGAGATCAAACAAGGGACACACTTTTAAAGGCATCAAATATTAATTGCATTTCTCCCCAGCTACTTACCCATTCCCACCATTAGATTGGCTGAAATTTAAGACAAGAAAAAAAAACACTTATTATAACTTACACTAATAATCAGTCACTTTACCATATGTGCTCACATTAATAATAGAATAGTATTAGCTGTCAAGCTATTTTTTTAAATGAGCAAAAAAAACAAGCATAACTTTACACGCTGAAAAAAGTGGAGAAAAAGCAATAAAGATAAAAGGAAAAACAGAGGAAATGTTGTTGCACATTAGTCTTCACTGTGTGGTCGTTCCCGGCAGTGTGGTATGGTATGTGTGAAAGTAGAAAAGTCGATATGGCGTGAAACGACAATCATTTCCTGTTCAAGTTACTTATGCAAAATGTTAACCATGTCGACAACGACTTGTGTGTTTTTCTTCTCTTTTCTCATCTTCAACCTACACATCATCATCAACACCTACACATATTTATTACCTTATTCTCCCCAATCTCCTTTCATTTTCTTCCTGTAAGTGTATGTGTGCGTGTAAGTCTGTTAATATTGGGATTCAAAATCATCCAGAATTCATGTGGGCATAACAGATAGATAGACACAAAAGGCGTAATATTTTTGCAGCGTTCGCCATTTCCTCGTTTTTCTCTCCTTTCACAACTTTCTTTATTCCTGAGAGAGAGAGCTAATGCGAAATGTAATAAAAAGATGAAAACTTTTATGCCCTGTTTCTCTATCCTTTCCAATAATAATAATAACATATTAAATTAACTTTCTCTCAGTTTGCCCCTTTTTCTCTGCATTTCCACTGGTTTGACATTTTTTCAAAGAAACTTCAGGGGTGTACATGTAAACTAGCTTTCTCTATTATATTTGCTTATTTTCCAAAATAATAATAAAAACATGTTATCTAACTTGTCCATGTCGTTTTTCGTTATGATCGTATAAAAAAAATATATATATATTTCTTTTTTTGTCGAGGTCCCCTGTCCCGTCCTTATGAAATGTAATAAATAAATAGCATGTTATAAGATGCCTTGCCTCGGATTCCTGTTTCATGAGAGATGCTTCCCTCTCCAAAGTGGAGAGAGAAGAAAGGGGTATAGACATATTTACGAGAATCGTTCCACTTTCTACTACCCACATTAGCAGCACAACAAATGTTAAATATATCATCTTGAATGCTCACAAATTAAAAAGGGAATCAACTAAATAGCGGAAAAATTCAACCTGCTAGTTTGCGATATCCAAGAAAGAAAAAAAGAGAAAGCCTTACAGTAAAGCTAAACACAGGAGAGCATATAAGCAGTCATAAAAAAGAGAAAGAAGAGAAAGTTGTATCTTTTTTCTCCTTACCACTTGCAGCTTCGATGTAGTCAACGGTATAACCGTCCAATTGTAGCATCTCAGTAGGTTCGGATTTTTTCTCCTTGTAAGAGCACATAGCAAAAGTATATTGAGAGACTTGAACCAATATAAAGTAACGCTTCTTCCACTTCTTCCATACGCCTTTCCCCAGTGCATACAAATTCCTGAAATGGCAGAGAAGAAAAAACAGCGAAATGGACAATGTATCAAGTAAAATTACAAGAAGAAGAAAAAGACGATAAAGATATAACGTCTTTCTTCTTCCTTTTCAAACAAAATCCTATATCCGCCAAAACCATACGCCTTCATATCTACCTACACACAGAAGCCCATGTTCAATACGGAGAAAGAAAGAGAAAGTAGATGTAAACCAGCTAGAGAGAAAGCAAGTACATAAAAAAATTCACCGTATCATTCATATCCTATTTCTTGTAAACAGCTTTCTTTATGACCAAACAAGAAGGAAAAAATGGGACTCTGCTTGTTCAGCTATTACGCTCCTTGTGGAATGCTCTTCTTCTGTCGATACAGATTGATATCTTTTTTTTCTCTTCTTCTTCCTACTTATTTAATACAAGCTATTTCTCAAGTGATGATGAACACGATGCTGAGGAAGAGAAACGAATGAAAAGAGATGTTTTGGGATCGTAACCCAAGTAGCAATGGTGTAATGTTTGTTGTAGCTGTAATCAAAGCAGGCTTTATACTTTCTTCTGTGCCAAAAATACTTTCTCTTTTTTTCACCATGTCCCATGGCTGTACATTATTGCAAAATACGTAGTTGCACTGGCAAAAAAGAGGAATAGATGTAATAAATGGGAAATGTCAGAGGAGGAGGATGCCCATACAACTTATAAGGGTATATTTTTTCCGAAATATCTGCATACAATTTTTTCTCTATTGATTGTTGTACGAATCGCGTCAGAGTTGTGATCAATACATTTTTTTTTGCTCTCCACGGCGTTTCCCTTTGTTGCAATAGCAAACAAAGTAGATTTACAGAAAGAAACATTAAAGGATCTCTCTTGACGCTTTAGTCTGGTTTTCGTGTTTTAAGTGAAGTACATAAAATAAAGTAGTACATAAGCTGTGTAAATAGTGCATATGGTTACGAATGGCAGTGGTTCGTAAAAATGGAGACCTGTTTGAGAAAAAAAGAGAAAAATGAAATCGGCAGTAGAATTTTTTCTATCTTGTCTTCTTTCTCTATTTACACAGTTCCTCTTCTCCTAGTTAACCTGACCAGTTGTATTGTGAAGAGAGAGTAATAAAAAAAGTAGTTTTAAGAGCAATTATTAGCTATGTTGTTTTTTCCAATAGTTTAGTCAGTCTACATGGTCATGTCACAATTTAATGGAATATGAATAGCAATATTATTACCCTCTGTTTTCAAACGACTAGTTTGTGTCTATACCTCTCAAACTGCATATTATTCCTTTCTTCTTCCTTATAATAGGTAATAGGTTTGTGTACTTTCGATGTTTCAATGCATTCGGTAAACACAGTGGATTTATTCAGTGACGCTAATGGTACTTTATGGAAATTGTGGGTGGAGTGAAGAAATGTCCGTCTGTCTGAATGTCTGTTTATGCAAAAACTCTTAAAATCTTGCATCAATTTTTATGAAATTTGGTATGAAGTTTCTTTGAGCACCAAAGATGAACCCTATTGATTTTTAGCTTCAAGGGTCAACTTCTTTCCCCGGTGTCAAAGGTCAATAAAAATTTTAATGACACGATATAGCATGTGATGGCTCATTCGAAAGCTATTGACGAGTACATAAATTTCTTATAGTTATTTTTGATTTATGACACCCTCTAGCGGACATTAGTAAAATATATTTTTATGCCAGGAGCAGCCGGGACTTGTCTTTATCAGGATTTACCCGATTTAATCGGTAGTCTGATTGTATATGCAATATATGCGTGTCCACTAACATTGTCTCTATTTTTTCGAGTGTTGAATGACTATTAAAGAAGGGCGTGGATTTGAATTTTGATGTATTATTATTAGTTTTTTTCTTTCGTTCGTGCACTCACCCGCAGTGTTTCATATTCAAAGGTTTGTCCATTCTACACGCAATTTTAATTCGTAGATCTTGATCCGCCGCGTTTTTCGGGACGTTCATTTTATGCCATTCAGGTGCCTATAAATATAAATTGCACAAGAAGAAAACAAAATTTTACCATTATATATTTTTACGCATATTCAATACACAAAAGATTAAACCTATAATTCTACTTAAGCGGTTTCCCCGACCGACTGATTGCTTTATGAAGAAATTGTTTAACAATCAGAGAGAGAGAAAAAAAAGGTTTCCACTCAGTCAACCAAGCAGTTACCATTTTTCTCCTTTTCATTTATAATTACTACTACATATACTTGTACATCTACCAAACAATTATAAAAATACAACCAAGAAATAACAGGATCGTTGATCAAACCAAAATATTATCCCTCTTTTGTGTATTGTATTTGTTTTCTTTGCAAATTGCATACAATCTCCGTCCGCCATACATAAAAAATGAATAAGCGTTTTTTCCCCTGCTCGATAGAAACTGTATTCAAAAAGGAGAAAGCATACTAGGCTGAATGCATGTACAAAAAGGAGAAAAATATTGATCGGCAAGAACGCTTCGAAAGTATCAACCTAAATAGAAGCAGTTACCTAACAAATCATATAGTTTAATGTGCATGGTACATATGTTTGTACACAAGTTTTTTTTAGAATAGCTTGTTGTACTTTGCAAAAGTTCCCTTGTCAAAATGAACACAGGATTCGAGTCGATCGTTTGCTTAGTGGGCCATGTTCAACCCAGACAAAAATATCTTTTTTGCATGTAATATCATGTGTGTATTTTCTGATTGCATTGTCCAAATAAATAAAAAATCAACACAAATATAAAAAGTTGCACTGATGATGAGCAAGTAAAGTCATGTATTTGGATGAATTTTTATTTCATATGTGCAAAAATTACAAGTTGGAAAATATTTTAAAGATTATTTGCAAAAATGATGATTTTGCAAGGGAATCAGTCAAGGAAAAAAATTGATCTAGATTCTCCATAAAAAAGTTTGTTAATAAACTTGAGTTAAAAGCTGAGAGTTTTCTAGTATCAATTTAACAAGCATATATGGAAATAACACTTGAGTGGGAACTACTTTAGCATTGAAAATATGTACACATGTTTAACAAGAGCATCGTAATCAAAAACATTTTCACCTTTGTGGACAATGGTGTAGGCCGAAGAACAACTTTCCCCAACTCCTTGTCTTCCAGGGCGAGCATACCAGGGTTTTCAGTATACAGCTTGACTTTGACGGAAGGAAGTGGGAAATTTGTGGAAAAATCTCCTTGAGTGTCCCACCTACACAGACGAGGTGGGTGAGGAAAAAAACAGGAGGAAAAACATTGGATAAGTTTGTACCAAAATAGAAGTAAAATTTTTATGACCACAAATTGCCCTTAATCATTTCCCAAGTTTTTTCTCTCGATATTTGGAAGAGAACTAGTGTTTTTATAGCAGGTGCAATACTTACATGGGTTTTGATGCTTCTGCTTGATCCGTTTGTAGCTTCTCCCCACCTTCCACCTCCATAGTACAGTAAACTATTCGATTAGGGGCAAGGGACTTCAGACCTTTAACCTCCATTACGATGACCTTCATTGGAAAGTGGGAGAAAGTCAGGAGAAGAGAAAGGCATTAGTCAATCGACCCATTTATAATTCGCCCCTGAACCCAGACTTGCATGTGAACAGTCATATAGATCGGTTGTTTGTGCACACAGCATACATCAAAGTTAATGACGATGACGTTCAACCAAGAGTGACATTATCTACCAATATATGCACCAAGTTTTTCCCCGACACATATATATTTTCTCTTTCAAGTGATTAGAGAGAAGGTGACATTTTCTCTGAAAATTACTTTTTTTCTGCTGCACATTACAAGTCGCTTGTGTAATAAGTGGGATGGTGGGTGAGAGAATGGGAAATAAGAGAGAAAGGGACTTACCTCAAGCGTGAAGGTGAGTACAACATCCATTTTACTCAATTGCGTATCTTCACCCGAGTCTCCCTCGAGTTTCGCTAGGGACACTTGAGATCTGGACCATCATAAGGAACAAAACCAAAATCGACTGACAACAACATGGTTGTTCTAAAATAGCGTTGTCGCAAGTGCATAATATATATATAATGTATATATATATTGTATATATTTTATAGTAAAAAAATAGTAATAGATATAGATATATATAGATAGATATTTAAAAGACATACGTACACGTATAAATGGATATATAGATATATATGTATACGCTATATATCTATTACTGCAATAAATACATGTAATATTTATATACCGATATACATATACTTTGTACACACAATATACAGAACAAGACTGCGACATCCACTGACACAGATATCGACAATGCATACACAATTCTATTGTCTGATAAGATTATTTACACAACAACAATGGTCATCTATTTTTACGAGAGATGCATAATAATAAGAGAATATAGATAGATATACATATAGAGAGATAGAGAGAGATAGAGATGCGATCGTATCACATGGTTTTTTTGGTTGAGAGATGACACATGGCTGCGGCAAAATTACACATCAACTTTCTCTAACGAATAATAATAATAATAATAATGCGAGAAACGACATAATATAGATAGCATACTAAAATACGATAAGTCTATAAAGAGATCGGACGACTGACTACAAAAAATAGATTTTTTAAAGAGAACATATAGCAATTCTACCTTTTCTACCTTTCTAAATTGTCTAAACTTAACGAGAAAAAAATGAAAACATACTAGAGAGAGAGAGAATTAAACTGAAGAAGGATTTATTAGAGAAAATTGAATATCAAAAGAAAGTTAGAAGAAGGAATTTCACTATCTAGCTGGAATAATCCATGACAAAAAATCAGGTAGGCTATACGTCTATACAGATGGTGAAAGTATGTAAAGAGATATATTTATCAGTGAAAGTGAAACACAATCATCATAAAAGAAAGAATGAGGAAAAAAGAGAAGAGAAAAGGCTAAGATGAAAAGACTCTAAGAAAGTGTGTGTGTGTGAGAGAGTATATCTGGTTGAAAGAGAGAGAGAGAGAGAGAGAAAAGGTATGCCGCAATCTGTTGATGAGATTCCTATCATTATAAATATTCTGTTGTGACACATCATCTTACAAGGAGAAAGAAAAAATATCATTTTATATGAATGGAAATACACAAGTCAATACATTTTTATGCTTTCTTTTTTTTTCTTGTCACATAACTTTCTCTTCTTTGATTTTTCCTATTTCAATATATTTCTTGCTGGTTGCTCATATACTCCTCGAGAGAGAGAAAAAAATGAACATGTTTTCACTGTCATTAGAAGAAAACAAAGGGAACAAAAAAAGATGATATATCCATCTGGTCAGAGAAGCACATACACACAAAAATCGGTATTCTGTTGGATGACAATCTTGGGGCACATATTATTCGTGTGACAAATATTCACTTTCACAAGCAGAGAAGAAAAAAGGTGATTTACAGATAGAAAGATAATATATCTGAGAACGTGATAGTGTATCATTTTCACTGCAGGGATAAAAAATATGTTTGTTTGGAATGTGAGAAAAATATGTGTCGTGGAAGAGAAGGTGATGGTGAGTTTGAGAAAGATACAAAAAATAAGAAGAAAATGATTGCGTTTTTTTTTCTTGATAGCAGTGACAAGGGGGATGTATTTCGTTTCATACTGATTGCTTGCCATGAAAACTGAATAAGGGGGTATGTCCATTAGAGAGAATAAACTAGGGGAAAATATTTAACATTTTGGCACTATTCGAACATTCTACACAAAAGTATCTGTTACCTAAGCATATAAAAAAGAGGATAAGTGCAAGTAGTAAAAAAAGAGGGGAAAAGGGGCACTCTGATATTTCTTTTATTTTTTAATATTTTTTTGTTCACTATCACCTGGCCATGCCGATGGAAACGTTTTTTGCAAGAAAACAGGATGTCCAAGTATCGTGACTGTTGACAAATAATAAACTGTGAAGAAAATTTGGAACTGATTCAAATATGTGTAGTAAGAAGTGAAAAGGGTTAAAGAGAGATAAAGAGAGAGAGAGAAAGAGAAAGAGAAAATTTACAGCCACATCATTCTATATCTATATATATTGAAGGGAGAAAGTGGAGAAAGTGGAGAAGTCGCATCTATATGAATGGAAAATATATTATGGAGCTGTCGAGAAAGTTGGTGAAGAAAAGTAATGGATAGCTCTATTTATTTGTACACACACACCGTCTCAGTGAATTAAATGCAGGGGAAGTTTTTTAACTGCTCGTAACTATATCTTTTTTTACGATAGTCTCATCTCATTACACTTGTCACGTCTATAAAACTGCGTATAAAACTTTAGCTCTCAATCAGCAGTCCAGCAATCGTAATTGGTAAATTTTCATGTTGAAAGGGGTACTCTGAGATTTTGAGAGAGAGAGAGAGATCGAAAACGAGAGAAACGTATAAAAATAAAGGGTTGGACCTGGAATTTTTTTAAAAAAATTGTGTTCCATTTAATCAAACAAAAGAGAGGAAATAAAAGGTACATTAACACATACACAAATTGATTGATACACATACTCAAGATGCAAACATCCCAGAACATTTTGTGTGTGACAACAGGAAAGAGAAAGTGAAGATAAGAAAAGAAAAGAGAAAATAAAAATAAGGGTGGAAAATATGAAAGCAAAAATAAAACGATGGGGCACACAAAGAAACTGTATATTATATAGTGGTAAAAGATCAGGAGTGAAAGTTGATTTGCGGATTTTATAGATATTTAACTTTTATAGAAATGCAATTAGAACGAGAGAGAGAGATAGGTAGAGGTAGAAGATATTTTTTTATATAAAAAATGCCAATGCACTGCCAACTTGCACATTGCCGATAGATATAAGAAAGAAATTATACAGACGAATAAACAGAGATACAGAGAGAGAGAGAGATTTTTAGAGAGAGAGAGAGAGAGATAGAGCTAAAGAGGTAGAGAGACAAGTAGCAGAGCAGGGAACATTTGTACGTTGCTTCCATTGATGAAAAAAGTTAATGATTACCTTAACACTGAGCTTCTCCTGATATGATATGGGCCAAATTAAAATCAAAACATAGCTCAGTTACAGCAAAAAACTTAAGGAGACGTTTCCAGCATGCCTGTCTTTTGGCATATTTTTTTATATTTTTTCGAGAGAGATAGATAGATAGAGAGTGAGAGAGAGTAGATAGAAGAGAGAAGAGAGAAGAAGAGAAGAAGAAGAAGAAGAAAGAGAAAGAAAGAAAAGGAACGAGAGAATTTTTTTGTTTGATTTGTATTTTTTTTCATCCAAAAGACAGACATTACTGAAATTAACATACCTATGATTATACTTTTTAAGTTTTGGAAGGCCGTATTTTGAGTCGGTTGAGCCTTTGGACACCGGAAGAGACTCGAGATTCTGCATCAGTTGGTTTATCTGAGAGCGGCACTCTTCGATGTATAAGGATTCCATCTCTTTCAGGACAAACCGAGGCATCAGCTTTCGATTCCTTTCCATTTCTGAGACTTTCTGGCGTCTGCCGTCCAACTCGCGTCGGATAGCGGCAGCTTGCTCGTCTGCGGAGTCGAGCTGGTCAGGAAAAAATAAAATTATAAAATATTATAGGTAATTTTTTCATCGGATTTTTTTAAAGAAAAAAAAAGTGTTAAATGACAAGATTCTATGGAAAGTGATGTCATTTATTTGATGATAAGTTGTTCCGCCCATCTGTCTAAATATGAGTGGGGTGGCGCGGTGGAATGGAAAGTAATATTATTTTTACTGCTTGCTTTTTACGAGCACACTTCAAACAGCGAAATTTCAATTCCAGGTAAGGAGAACATGAGGAGGAGGAGAGAAAAGGCGAAAGTGTATGATGATGATAAGAAATAAAAAGATAATATGCAAACATAAAATCAAATACAATTCGTGGAAATATTTGATGGAGATATAAAATATAATGAGCTGTTCGAAACAGAAGGATCTTATTATTGACGAGGGTTGAACTACGAAGCTTATTTTTTTCACTTGAGGTCCCACCATCTTTTGTCTGTCTCTCTGACCATTTTATTTTCCCAGTAATTTTTCACCTGAGAACTTGAAAGCGTAAATTTTTTGTGAAAATTACTTTTCAAGAACTACTTATATTTTTTAGTTCAAAAAGCATTTATGTTTGGAAGAATGAATTCATCTGAAGTAATTTATTGCTTTCGCCACTTCTTTACACCTGATTAGTCCTTCTATTTATACCACACATTGTTCATCCTGGGCTAAGATTGCCTCTAAAAAAGTAATGGTCACGACCACCACCATTTTACCAGTGACTTCTGTCTTCCTCCTCATGATTACAAGCTGTAGCATTACATTTTATGACTTTTGACCTATTAAAAGAGAGACAGGGACATAAACATTTGAACGATAAGTAAAAGCATGGAAACGGGAGGAGGAGGCAGGAAGGAAAGAGTCAAAACAGAAAATATTTGCGGACAACTAAAAAAAGAGAGAATATTGTGGGCAGAGCAAACAGAAGGAGACGGAGACTTTTTTGACGGTGACGAAAGTAGAAAGGAGAGAAAATATCTATAGATATAATTTTAAATGGGAAGAGAAAGCATTTGTGAAGAAACCTATTTTCTTTGTCTTTAGCACATTTTTATTTTATTTCTTTGTTCCCCCATCTCACACTTACCTGCAGGGCATTATATAGCAGCTGATGTTCAAACTTTTTCACGCCTAAAATTTGCTGGAACATATCGTACAACTGCTCTTTCGACAAAATTAGCTCAGAATGAAGTGACTGCTGGAGTCGGGGTCGCTTGTTGTCCTCGTCTCCTTTGAATATACAATCAAACTTGGCCATCCATGAAGCGAGGACTGTTTCTTTACTCAGTCCATCTATTTCTGGCAAGGACCTAAGTGAAGTAGTCCATTGTGCAAAAATATATAGAGAAAAAAAAGAGTGAAACGTTAAAGGTGTGTGTGTGCCCGAAGCGCATTGCAAAATGGATGGATACCTTGCTGCATTCTCTGAGAGAAAGCAGTGAAAGCAGGAGCAGCAGAAGAAAACGGGGAAAATGACTGGAGAGAAAAGACAACTGTTTGGAGAAAGTAGTCAGAAAATATATTATGGTGCACACGCGACATAGCGATGAATCTACGCCCAATATATTTTACCCTTTTTGTAATCAGTTTTACTCCATTAATTTACAACTATAAAACATTTCATCACAAAAGGCTCTTTTGTACGTCACTTGCTTTTTACTACCTTCTCTTCACTTTCCTACTTTCCCCTTTGCTTTTCCTCTCCAATGTCAGTCTCTCACAAGCTATCTTTGTATGCACCAGCGGCAGTCCCGAAGACTCTCAACCATGTGCGTATGCTTTCTCCAACTGGAGATGTTGCTTTCACTGTTGCTCCTACTTTCCCAAGTACACATTTTATTACAGCTATTGCCACTCTTGATCTCTGTCTACGACTTGCCCCTTTTTTTCTTTTCGACTCGTTGTCGCCTCATTCCAAAATGAATTCTGGAGACTCGTTGAAAATGCTTTATAGCTCATCACCACAGATGAGCACTTCTTCTTCTCTGCACTTTCTTTTATTTACACAATACTAACATCCCAATCTACAAAGTTCCGTCATTATAGCGTGGGGAAATGAACTTAAAAATCACGGTGCACTCTCTAACGTTTTATCGACGCAAATTTCATGCTGTATTAAAATCGTCAAAAAGTGAGCGTAGAAGAAACGCAAAATCTACATAGTAAATTTCAATGTATTGGTAACTTTGGCGCAGTAAAAGATGCTCAAAATTCACGGTTGCTTTTACGTTGGTTTTGCGCAAAATTGGATTGTGCGTTTTAGAGCAATGAAAGATGCTTGAAACTCACGGTGGCTTTTACGTTGTTTCTGCGCAAATTTGAAATGTTTGTTTTCCTGCAAATATCATACATAAAAATTGCGCAGAATCCACATATTCTTTTTTAACCTTAAATCTCCATCATGGAGCTTGCGATAGTTGGCATTCTGCACTATTTTGTCTATTTTTGAAATTTGAGAAGTTCATTTAAAAAACTGTATGCACATTAATTCAAAGAACAAACTTGTGAAACTAATGATAGTACATAAACATCGACATTTTCTTAAGACTGCGCAGGAAAACCTAGTAATACCTAAGGCCATTTTCATATTTGTACATTATCGACATATGGGTATTTGCAGTAAAGCTTGTTAGAGTCAACCGTGCCCAGAGATGAAGGCTTCTACGTTCCTATGCCTAGATCATATCGAGTCAGGATGGATAATAGTTAAGTTAATGATAGTAGGTCTTTCATTATATCTGTAACTGTCGCACTTACAATATTAACTGAGCATTCATTAAATATCAGCCTTCAGTCATGTCAAAGGAGATTCGTCATGAAATAGGGTAGTGTGAAATTTGCGCAAAATCAGCGTAAAACAACGGAGACATTTCTTGCGTGAATTCTACGCATACTCCACAGTTGAAACCCACGCAAATGTCACGGCCAAAGATTGCTGTGAAACAACTGTATCAGACTCACGTGATTTTCAACCAACTTTGTAGATTGGGATATAGCCCATACATAAGAATGCTTGAGTAGTTAACAGACAAAAAAGGGACAAGAAGCAGAGGAGAATCCGAGTAGCAATATTATTATTATTATTATGATTCATAAGTGATGTAACATTCATTACCTAACACGCTTCTCCACATTGTTCTTAAACACTTCTC
>JAQIXW010002200.1:0-16290 GCA_034700685.1 Willowsia buskii | reverse complement strand
AGTAGCCAATTAAATCTTCGAAAGCAAGCACATCTTCAACTTACACCTCATCGTGCCCTTCCACCACCGCACAAGTATGTAGGTAACAAGTACTACGAAATGCTTTTGGAGAAATAACTCTCTACAGGCGAAAATGGTATGCAAGCATGCATGGATGATATAGAAATCGATATTTTGAATGCCCCATTTCAATGTATTTTCATTCTCTTCTATCTGAGTGAGTCAGTACCAAACCGCCATTATACACACTTAACGTCATCAGGAATGACTGGGTTCATTGGTTTCATTGCGCTAGAAAGTGACAGGGAATGAGCGTTAAACAAGACCAAGCTTTAGGTAAAATGGATGACGATGTTGATGATGATAGTGCAAAAGAAAATTAATTTTTTTCTTGTTGCGCTCCAACTATATAGCATGATCATCGTTATCGGAGGAATTCATAAAAAATTGTGAAAAAAGAGAAAATATCTCTAGAGGAGACTTGGAAGATGTCTATTTTTGTCCACCTTTTTCTTCTTCTTCTACGGAAACACCTGACTACTCTGTTAGACCGTGAATCCTGTGTGTCTCTCTCCACTCTTCCACATACACTTTCTTGGTATTTTGGCACCAGCTCTGTGCCTATCCATCTCTCTATAGACACAGACACATTAAAGGAGCATCCAATACATTTCAATCGTAATGACTTTTGAATGAGATCGCACCAGCAGCGTCACCATAAACCAAATAGGAGGAAAAGAAATAAAATAGAGTTGTTCGAAACTGGCAAATATAAAAGCTATATATCAAAAGTGATGTGTAATGTTCTCTTGTGCATAATATGCTGCTAGAAGAAAAACACATGCACGCACATCGCACATCCCAATTTTATTTTCCAGATTATATTTTGCAATTTGCAACACATGAGACATAACTATTATCAGCGGGCACACACACATGCCTATTTTTTATACATGTACATTCATAAATATTCGAATGAAAAGCCATATATCTATCACGACACTAGGAGCAGTTAGTCTTTTTAAGTAGATCATACATTAAACAAGATTTTGTGTGGATAGCCAAATAAACTATTTCATAAATCAAGTTGATCACACATCCTGAGAAACTTGAGCAAAAAAAGAGACACAGCACACATAACGTAAGAAGAGATAAAAGAACAAATACGTCTTATATAACCTTGTATCGTATCAATACATTTTGGCACTCGTTAAGGCAATAGAACGTTAGAGAAGAACCTTATTGTATAATAACGCGTTCAATAGGCTCATCTCATGATCGAGAGACACAATTGGTGTACCTGTCATACGCAAAGTACTAACAATATATATGCAGTCTCAAGAACAAAATATAAAATGGAGTCGGTCAACTTTTTGTTATTAGCTAGTACGCAATGGTACTGAACATATTGAACGGAAAGTAGCACCAAGTGCAATCAATCCTCCAGGCAATTTCCTTTCATAACTAAACAATACTATCAAACACATAGATACATATAATATATTTTGCTGATAAAAAAGTGTATTGTCAGTGTGCCTTACAGTCTCTACATATGTGTGATTTTGACTGTTGTTGTAGATTCAAAAATGATTAAACACTAATTTCAAATTGCCAGCAGCGGATACATTATGAAAAAAAGAATAGATAAGAGGACCTTGCAAAACGCTGTTTTTGCAACAATGGTCGTCCATCATGGTGATCCGTATGAAGAATACATAAATGGCTTTGGATCCTCAGTAAAGTCGCCTGAGGTAATTTGTGGGTATTTGATGTAGCACACACTTCATGTAAATACTTGACTTTCAAACGTAGCTTTTTCAAACGATAAAGTGAGTGTATGGACTATAGACAGCGCAACAAATCCATGTACTAAAAATCAAAAGAATGATTTTATAATTAAAATTAAATGTACCATACCATGATAATAAAATCCTTTCTTGGGTGACTCTGGTTTCTGCAAACACGAAACGATTCCAACCTTTGAAATTCACTTTCCTTGCACCAAAGTGCACAAAAAGGCATTGGTGTACAAACTTTTGAACACGAACACAACATATTCATGTGTCGTATAAGCATATTATTTAATATAGGAGCTCCCGTGTGAGCTGAATTATAATGGACATTACAGGAATGAAATACGCAACAATGGTTGCCATTTTCCCGAGCGGACCTCATGCACTTGTCTGTATAAAGCATAAAAAACAAACTTTTTTCTCATGTTAAAGCTCACAATGTCTTGGTAGACTACAGTAGTAAAATTCAGCATCTCCGCCTCTACTTATACTCTTGTTCTTCTAGTTTGTTGGAATCTACTCGAATAAGCTGATATTATAGCTCGTGTTGAAGTTTCAAGTTGCGTTTTTCACGGCTTACAATGCCCCTTGGCATGTTTAACGAGATTCCCATCACATCAACTTAAGTTTTCAACTCAACAGGAATCAAACGATGCGCATGCAAAAGTGAGCAGGAGTAAGCAACATTGCAATCCATTTGAAAGGGTTTATAGCAGTTGGAACTTTCATATTATAAAAACGGCAAGAAGACACCGCTCGATAGCTGATTTGATACACTTTGTGCGTAAGGGTGGATAAAAGTATACATTCATTTACAGAGGTTATATAATATGAGAGGAGCCGGACATGCATACAGTATACTAAACTGAACGGACGAGAATCTAGAGTAAAAAAAAGTTAAACTGCATGAGTGTTGTTTGCATGTATATCTATGCATTATAGATTATCCGAGTCAAATCATGTTATAGTTTTGTAAATTGTTTCAAAAGTGTAGAAAACAAACACATATTTCAAAGAGGGAAATAAACTTTATAGATATACATTGCACACTCGGGCAAAAAGTGAGCGAGTTACATTTTACAATTCTTGGATCTGCTCCTAAAACTCTGATTCTCAATTGCCTCGTATAATATAAGTAATATAGACATTTTTATACTCGTATTATTCAGATAATATAATCACATTCCCATCTCTCTCAACTCTCTTTTCACAACTTTTTTTCTCTCCCTACATGTCATGGTGGCTACCAAAAACGAAAGAAAGGTTAGAAAAGTCAATTCTATCTGGTCCACTTCAGTCAACTCAACTCATCACTAGTCAGCAACATTGAGTGGCTTTTCATTCTACATTTCTACAAAACTACATATTATTATTATGCTCTAATAATGTACATACCTATGCACTTTTAATGTCGTATTTTATCATTGAATAGGAAAAAACTTTGAGGAAAAGACAATGAGATCATAGACCCAAAAAACGGCTTTGAAATTTTCTCCTCGTGCCTTCCAAACTTTTTAAAGGGTTTCCGGGTAATCTACACTTTTGCTTCTGCAACAGTAAACCTTTCTCTTTATACAGGACTAGGTCGTTTATATATGTACATGTTGTTTTCTTCTCCGAACAAAATAACAATACACGCGTGCTTTCTGTCGAGTTTTGTAGAATGTGTTTGATATGGTGGTTTGGCTAGGATTTCATTTGGCTTTTACTACGTGTGTGTGCGGTGTGGCTTACTGGCTTACCAGTTTCAGTATCATCGTCAACATCCTGAAAACTTGTGCAGCAAATGCTAAAGAATAAGGCATAGTATGTACTGCAACTCCAATAAGTTTGTTTCTTGTTCTAACAAAAGTTCTGTTCCTTCACAATCCACTATGTGAGCATGCTTATCTCTTGAGTAAAACTGACAATGAGTGAGAGGAATTCCGGTAAGGTTTGGCCTCCTGTTCATTTACTACATCGGAAAAACAATTGCCACAATGTGTATAAGGCAACCTGATACTACCCTTAAATGTGGTATCTGAATCACACAAGAATTTGACGGGCTACTACTTGATTTTATTATTTTAAATGTCAAAAAAAAGAAAGGAAAGTTGTTCAGGACTAGGACTTATCCTATGGGTGATAAAAAGAGTGTTCTTCTTAGCACTTTTAGTTTTTCATGAGAGAGTGTGCGTTGCTGAAAGTAATTGAAGTTGGATGTTCTTATTATATTGTGTTTGAGGCTTCATTTTTTTTATCAGTAAATAAACTTTTTATTGAAATGTGACTGGACGCTAGTAGCTACACTGTAATGGCAGTCGTGCGGTGCGATATAAAAGTGTGATGTTCATCATATATGCCCTATTGAGTGTGTACATAATTTCCTGTTATATAATTATAATCCCTTCTTATTTTGTCGCATCTCTTTTCAAATAAGAAATAATCATCGTCATCATCATTTCCATCTCCAATCTTGAGATGCAACGAGAGATACAAACTATACAAACACACACACACACAAGTTCAACACAATGCAACATTGAAAGAATGAATTCGACAGAGGAATGGTGATGATCATCGTCATCATCAAGCTACACGGTCTGCATACTGAAATGGATATAAAATGCATTATCTAAATCTTCATATATACGACTTGTTTTACTGAAAATCATTCGACCTCTCATTTATACCTATGAAACTATGCAAAAACTTTGTAACAGACTTTGGGTGACTGACAGCTACGACTCCTGCATCCCATTGTATTGTAATTTCGTTTCCTCGTCAAAACACTACCAACTTCTTTGATTACTTTTACGAACGTAAAGTCAAAGACGGTGATAATATCTTTTAAAGCAAGGGCAACTGATGATGACCGATGTACTTGTACGTAAGGATGAAATGAAGTAATACACCTCGTAAAGTATGAAGAAATTACATGATTTTTTGATAAACTTGGGAATTTAGTAAGATAGAACTAACACTGTGTATGTATATTTACAGCCAAAGTTGGCTTGGCTAAACATGCATCATACACCTGCATCATTTTAAATGCTTCAGCAACCACACCGATATGCACCGTATCTACGACGGGAAGGTGTTGGTTACTTTATTTCTTTAAAGATAAGATTAGTCAATATGCAACTAAAAGGTTACTTCAGTGTTAAATTTTTTTTACACATAAAAAATCAGTGAATCAAAAACTCATGGCTTTCTTTTTATGCTCAAGTATTTTTATTTATCGTGCAATTTATCGGCGGACATATTAGCGATATCTATTATGCAATGCCAATATTTTCTACCTTTAGTTTCGTATTCGTACTCGTCAACCTCCAACATGTTGGACTGATGGTGTTTTGTTACCATTATCATCAGCCCAACAAAGAAGCTTATCATTATCATTCCGCAAGTTCCGCTGATTTTCTTTTTTTTCAGAAAGTGCTTACGCGTTACACTTTCTCTTTTAATGGAATGAGTTCACAGAAAAGAGCTTGTTTGCATAATCCATCCACTTTACCCACTTTTACGCCTCGTCTGCTTGGAGCACTATTTACATGAACCACTCTACAGGAAAAAACTGTGATGATGGTGATGATGATGAGTAATAGAAGCAAGTGCATTACAGCTTCCAGTGAAATGTTACATACACAAAAGTTTTTTTTTGTAGAAAAAATGGTCATTGTTATTATCATTATGCCTCACGTAAAATTATTATATTTCACTTGAGTTGCTCGTGTGTTTTCCATGAAAAGAAAAGTCAGTGAAACGAATTCTCTATCATAAACATAAAGTACATAAAAGCGTAAGTGATTTTCATGTATGCAAAAGTACGCAAATGGTAAATGTAGTCGGGATTATAAATGTTTAGCATTCAAACGTATGTATATAGTAAGTGGCCGACGTGGCCCAGGGAATGGAATGGCACGGAGGAGGACGATGGATGTATAGTAATAACAAAAGTGGGCAAGCTGTGACCATAAAATATTGGTGTATTGATTGTACTTTAATGACCAAAAAGGGGAAACTCTCCTCCAAATAACTATAGACATTTGCATAAATCCTTTTGGTCGTCAGCATATTATATTGTTACTCATGTGGGAGAAAGAGTGCTTTTTGTGTCCGTGAACAGTATAATATGTGCCCAGTAACGAATATGAATATGTACAAGAGCGGTCGTTGTCGTTGTTGGATTTTGGCTAAAACGTAAATTCTTCCCTGAAAAACAATGAAATTCCTAAATCCATTTTGTGTGGAACGCTCTATGAAAGACAATAAAACATGCTTTTCCATTTACTTTGGTTAAAACTCTATACATCTCCCTTCTAAAAACATTGGAAAAACCGTTTTGAAAAGGTTTTTGTTTTTGAAAGAAGTACTCACAACAACAAAGGAACGCCAACCAGAAGAAGCCGTAGCAGCAGCAGCGTTTAATAAGTTGCATATGTGCGCATACCTATAATATAGAGTTAAAATAATTGTGAAAGAATTATTCTTGTTAATAGCCAAATTGTAGAAATAGCACTAACAGCTTTGGGGAAGCGTAATTCATGAATGTCTCGCAGAGGGAGAGAGAGAAAAAGGCAGTGGAACTTGTATGCGTTGCTGCCACAAAATGTAATGTTAAACTATCTTGATGCGTATAATAATGGCAAGGAATTTCTTTACATGCAACGCTCTTTTGTATGGTGACTAGCTCAGCAGGAGTTTAAAATATCAGTTGCGTAACTGATGCGCATCATTCATTTGTCTTTTATGGCTTGATGTTATGCTAACTGTACACGGCAGCAAACATATAGTACGTACTAGAGACATTCGTCTTCTCGTTCATACAGTAGAAACGATTTATTCTAATTAATGCAGAGTAATTATCATGAAAACAATTAGCAAAGCAAGAAAAACCGAAACCATCACATCCTATAATGATGTAGTATTTTGGTTGCATTATTATATGGATTATCTTATCCACGCCTTCTCATTTCATCGACTTTTGTTACTTAATGTTAAGAGAAAAAACAATATGAATGACTTGAATTTAAACATGAATATTTTAGCTGCTGCTGGTATGGTTAGTGCTCATCATGTGATGGCATCCCATTTATTTTCTCGCTTGAAAGTATTTGAATTGTTGGTTAAACGTTTCTATAAAACAATAATGAATTCCACAAGAAAAATGAGCAAAGAATAAGAAGCCCTGCAGATGCTCTTCTCCTTAGTTTATCCGTTTTTTCTCACAAAAAAAGAATAACGAGGAATTACTCATGGAGGTTTCTGTATACTTCATACATTACATACTTAACTAGGTACTCAACCAGTTCTGAACGTTTGCGCATACTTTTCTATAGTTCATGCAAAGGCAATTTAATTTAATTCAGTGGTTGGTGGTATGGTGTGGTGGCTACAGTGTTGGTGGTGGTGTTTGCAATTCTTCAACTTTTAACACATAATAAACTTCCCATCTGTCCTCCTCTCTACCATCACCACCTCTCCATACCAGAGAGAACGCAAAACAGCAGCAGCACAGCAAAGCAATAAGCAGCAGAAAATCCTGTGAAAACATTTTAACAATTAAAAAAGCAACAAAGTTGGCGAGAGAAAAAGAAAAGCAGATATATATTTTGTTAATACATAAATGCAAACCATTACAATAACAGGGAAAACACAGCAGCTACATCAGCAACAACAAGCCAGTTAAATGAGTTGAATAAAAACCACTTGTCGTTTGCACACATACCCAACAACTCCTCACCCTGCCTGCCTAGTTTGTCCAAATAACTTTACAAAAAAGTCCACCCCAAAAACTATAAACTTTTTTTCTTCTGTTGCGCTAACCATCCCAGTTTTGTCATGAGAGAGACAAAGTAGCAGAAGAAGAGAATCTCTCTAAGCTCAATAAAGAAGTAATGAGCATATGTAACAAAATTATATAACTTGCATTTGAGACATCCCCTATTTTATGTTTCTGATGCAGCAGGTATGTGCATGCAGAATTTTTTTTTAGCGAGGAACGTTTATTGCATTTTATTTTGTTACTAAAAAGAATCAAGAGTAAAATGCGGATAATAACCGCATCGAACCTAATATTACGGATGACGGGGATGATGATGATGATGGATGCATGCAATCATGTAGGTATTCACATGGATGTTGTGAAATTGCTTTATAGCTAGTTTATGATTGGGCTCATCTACACGTACACAAAATAAAGTACTTGAATTCAGAGAGAGAGACAGAAGGTCTTGTGCCTAGAAACATATTATGTTGAACATTTACTCTATCCATCTCTTTCACAACTACTTCATCAGCAGACACATGTATATAAGGCTGTAATCATTAAAAGAAGATCCATGTCCCAAGTCTTGGTTTTAATATGTCTCTTCTCTACCCATTTGCTACTCATCCCTTGCTATTCTCTACTTCTTCTTCTCTCACAGTCTCACAAACTCGATAGCTCGGAGCCGAGGTAAATTTGCAAGACGCAGCAGGGGTTAAACCTCCAAAGCGAAAACCTATCAACATTAAATGTAAACGACGCGTTATATTGCAAGTTAGCAATGAAGAAGAGAGCATTAAAACAGCGGAAAAAGTTGGAATTACAACAACTACTTATACTACTCTTTCATTCTTTCTTTCTCTCTCAAACTCACAGACAATTCTCTCGTCTCTCTCACTACATGGAGGTGGTATAGTGGTGATGATGGTGATCATCCTCACCGTCATCATCATCCTTCTTCTCTGCTCATCTTGTCGTTCCATTTCATTATCCGAGCGGTTAAACTATACTGAAGAAGGAGGAGATGAATGCCACCACCCTTCAAGTTTCAGCTCGACTCTGTCAGATTTTATATTGAACTACTTGTGTCTCCAGCTAGGCAATAAAATAAGTTCGTTCCAGTTTTATATTTTATTTAAAAGTTTTTGCACCACACCGAAACTACCATCAAACCATCTTCATCATCCTTCATCATCTTGTTCTATGACCATGATTACATTAAAGTGGTAACTAGAAAAGACAATAACAGATTTTTCTGCAGAGTGAAACAAGAAGCATCACAGCTATAAAAACCTTCTGGTTGAAACTTTTGAAACGAATATAATAACCATGTATATTATTGGTACACACGACACATATATTTGTATGCTTATATTATATGTTAGCATACCATAAGTTAGCAAAGAATCAGGACGAAAATATGCAGAGAGAAAATAAAACATAAATCGAGGCAGTTAGTAGCTGGTATTGTAGTTTAGTAATATTAAACAACATATATGAGACGTATATTAAATGATCTTTAAAGCTTAAATTTTCAATTATGTCGGAATCCCCATGAGATCAACCAAGTAGACCCAGGGCTTATTTCACGCGCCGCAGTCAAATTTTCATTCTTTAGGAGGACGATGATGATGATGCTGAAAACTGGTAGCATAGCACAAAAAACTTTTTTCTTCTTCTTCTTCATGAATGCCAGAGATAATAAAAAGGAATATTATCTATCTTTGATACCTTTTCAGACATGAAAATGTGCGTTGTTATATCGCAGTTTGTGGGGTTGCCTAATCCAGCAAACAGAGTTTTCAATACCATTAGCCTTTCTCCCTTGAATTAACCTGAGAGAAAGACTAGGAACTACTACTACTGCTGCTGAAACAATACATACGTGTGCACCTTCCTTCCATTATTAGTTTGTTGTCATCGCCAGACGTTTCAAGATTCTCTGCTTACCAAGAAAAGCCATAATATTTTTCGATAGGTATTCTGTATACCTGGATAAGTCTTATGATTATGTCCAGAATGCATCTGTGCAGCCTTTAATGAAGTTATATAGTTATATGCATTCATGCTTCTCTTGCCTTGCCGCTCCAATTCCTTGCCAAAAACACGTTCAATTTAATAAGAGCGAGCAAGCACAGTCATGGGAAAGACCAACCGAGCAAAAACATTACAAAACTATATAGTGAAGGTGAAAGACGGCTTTCTTCCAGGAAGTTTTATGCAATGTTCAGGATATTTCATAAAATGGTTTCTTCCTTGTCTGGAAAAAATGCTATCAATATTGGTAGACATAAAGTGAGGGTGTTTTTTTATGTTATTTTCTCATACCTACTTATTCCAAGAGCTGTGGAAGCCGTTTTGACCGGAGCGTGTGGGCCATAATTCATAACTCAAATTTCCATTAATAAGTCCATTTAGTAGCCAGAAAGTGTTTCCTTCCTTTCTCCCATGAAAACTTTATGAAGGTCGATATGTCGAAGGCTTATATCTTGAGCTACTGCACGGTCATGTGCTTTAAGCTTGCTGCAACGTTTTTCTATTAATAGAAACACGGTATACATAAAAAAGAAAATAGCATTACCGCTTTTACTACACTGAAATTCATTTGGAAATCATCAGTTTGGCACCTTTTACTCACAGGCAAAACCAAGGTAAAACCATAAGAGGACGCAATATTAGCTTACAAAAAATTCATGAAACGTTTAGCCGCTGCTTGACGTGGTCGTGTGAGCTAAAATATTGAACGGACAATTTCCTCGTGTGTTTGTCATATTTGCATTTAAGAAATGATTGAACCTACCAAGTACCAACCTACCATACTTCCTTCGTAGTAATAGTAGGTATATTTTAGTCAGGTGAGGCAAATGAAATGAAATGGACACAAATAAAGTGTAATGAAATAGATTCTTTCCTGGAGGGTCTAGTGAAAAAAAACTACTCAACTTGTAATATTATAAATTACATGCATAAACTACTTAACAACACATAATGTTAAGTAAGCATGAAGAAACATATTATAGAAAGTGTATAGGAGTATATAAAATACCAGATAGTCATAGTCAACTCATCTACCGGTTCGGCAGTAGCAGCAGCAGTAGCAGCAGAGAAAAGCAACATTGAGTAAACTCGCATCTCATAATTTCTGCAGCAATAAAGCGTAATAATCGTAACAATGATAATAATAATAATGACCAGGTTGTATAATATCTTGTTAGTTAGTTGAAACTAAAGTGCTTTTTCCTCTTCATCTCACTTTTAAGTACAGTAAAAGTAGTAGCAGAAGAAGAGTAATAATACGTAATAGTAAGAAGAGACGAAGTGGTGCAGAGGAAAAAAGCACAAGCGAAAAATAAAAGTGAAACAATTCCACAAGTTTTGCTTAGCATGGCTCTAGTTTTAGGTACCACACGCATTTTACTACTACACTACTCCTGAATCACTGGATATTAGGCGGCGGTACTTGGGCAGCTGGAGTAGTAGTAGTAGTAGAAAAGAGACTCGGGTATGGAAAAAACTTACCCCATCATAATTTTTTCTCCATTATCATTATATTACCCTGTATATACCTTATATCATTTTAATATGTGATAGGAAGAGGAATAGAGTATACGTATCCATTTAGAAAACATTATTCGTGATTACCTACTTCTTTACAGTGATCTACAACTAATTCTTCATGTGCAGCAACATGGATGATGATGCACTTATGTTGTCTCTCATTTGAAAGATTTAAAACCTTTTTTTTGCCATCTTTGCACGAATGATAATAATTATTATCAAATACGAGTTCACTGTGTAGGTTCAGTTTGCATGAATATATAAGGGATTGAAAAGATGAATATATTATCATTGTCTTTGATTTAGCACTTTTCAAATGTAGTCTTGTACGCACAATTTAAAACATGCGTAGAATGCAAAACCAAAGTCATAGAAAAGTTTAATATTTTGTGTTTTATTCAAGTTAGTTGCAAGTAGCAAAAGTAAATACCAACAACTCTAAGCGTACATATTTGAAAACAGAAGTCCTCTTACTAAACAGGAATAGTTAGTAGCAACTCTCTCTCTCTCTCCCTTTTCTTCATAATTTATGGCTGTCTCTTCGGTATCCTGCATCTTACACTCTGCTAGTTTGTAGCTCATTATAATTTCCCCATCATGAAATGAATATACATCAGTCGTATAATTAATATACGACTATGTGTGAATAAGCATACTGAAATATAATTTTGCAAACATTGTCAAATAATAATGCTACTTTGAGAACATAATTCAAAGTCAGACCGTTTTATTTTTATCATTGTCATTTTACCACTATCTGCTACTACTTCAGCTACTCCTTGCATTTTACCATGTGGTTCTTCTTTTGTTGCCATTATTGTTGTTGTTCATCCATTACACCAGGACTATTATTAAGATATATTGTAGCTGTGAATTAGCCTGTATAAAAATTTGAAACAGTAAATAAGCAAACTACTACTACAAGCTTATCATGGTCATTTTTATACTCTTTGGTTTTTCGGATGTTGTCGTCATTAATGTGAATAAATAAAAATAGGCACACACACACAGCAGGCATAAAAGGCCACAGAAGACGAAGATGAGACACATAGATAGCTAAATTTATGATTTTACTTTGATGGGGTACCAAACCAAACTGTGTACCTTAATACTACGTGTAAAAGTATTCTTACCACATGCATAAGCAAAGACTCGTCATTCATTATCTATGGCCCTGTGTAAGGAAGTGGAAAAGGTATGCAAATTTGAAATCGCAGTAAATTTTACGACTACGACGACCACGAGAGGCATCATGACGATTTATTTGCTTGGAACGACAACTGCAAAAAAAGGGTAGCGGATTGTCAGGGACATATATTACTTGTTAAGAAATGACCGTGGACAGTAAAAATTTTCACATACTGTGCAAAGTAATAATATAACTATTGTAATGTAAAAATTAACGATCTACGGACGAACCATGCACACTCGATAAACAATTTATTCTTTTCATTGGGAAAATTTTAATAATAATAACTTGTAATACAATTGCTGAAAGAGAGAGAGAGAGATGCAGTGAAAGAGATGTACTGTAAAATTGCAAAAAGTAATAACAATCAAGACGTGATGTAACTCAAAGTAAGAATTTTTTCCGTCAAACAGGCAATGCCAAATTTTATCTGTTCTCTAAGCGCCTACTTCTTACTGTAGGAAACGATAATTAAACTGCAATTTTCTATGGAATATACAATTAAAACTCGGAGATTCTCATTAGTATTCATATGCAAATGTTATTTACTCTACGCAGTTTAACTGCCTTTTTAAATGCCCGCTCTTTATCTTGGTTTTTACTTTCATGTGTTTGTGTAACAGAAAGTTATGTACATAGAGAGCTGGTTGGGCCAGGGTGCCAAAATACATCAAAGGATCCTTTGAATGAACAAAAATTTCTTGCTGAGTAAATACATTTTGTAGACGGAAAGGGCAACAACTCATAGGGCAAAAGGTTGGCAGCTCTACTAATAAAAGTTCTTCAAAGAAATGCAGATTTTTTGTTTTACATGTGAAAACAAAAGAGAACGCAAAATTGCATTGGTAGCTAACAATGTTACTGTTCATAACACATGGCATGTCCTGTAAAATCCTTTGGTCAGAGGAATGAAATTTTTGCATCTCTATTACATGATGGTGATGCCAAGGTGTATCGTTTCGTTTCACATTTCTCATCAAATTGTAAATCACAGTTGTAAACGTCAACTATTTACCAACTTTTCTACGCAAACATTTTAAAAGCTATAAGGACGCATCAAAATTACTCCAAGATAAGAACATATATATAAGACTGTTAGCATCAAAAACAATAGTGACAACAGCAGATATGCGCAAGCTTGGTTGTAATTTTGTAGGTTTGGCTCATAAATATCATGTGCACATTCCCTCTCTAAATTTTAAATATGTTGGGGTCTCCCTTCACTACTACTGCGAATTCTAAAGAGCGAGAAGAAAAAAAACTGGTCGATCCTTCTAGTTTCCTATCTATTATTGCTACTGTAACTTGTGGAAAAAAGGACTTTAAACTGAAGGACTTTGTGTGCCTGTGTGTCAGTAGTAAACACTCATTGAAAATATTGACAGGTCAATTTTTTACCTCAATCCAATAAAAGCCAAATATATTGGTTCATTATATTTTATGGCTATTTTGGTTCGAGTCATGTACCTACAATCAGCAAGATAAACGTTTTTGAGGCAACGTACCCAATTAGTGTGCAATTTGGGTTGTGGTTGTTGGTATCGTTCATGTAACAATGCAGAAAATGATTACGCGTGTTCTATTATCCACCCATTTGCAAACGGGTAATAAACAAAAATAAAATTACGTACGCTTCTATAGCTTTACTCATTGACAAAGTGAAACTTTTTAGCCAATTTTAGCAAATTACTTTTGTCCACCTTTTGCAGCGTTTTTGTTTGTTTGTTTGCATGAAAGTCGGTAGCAGACAAGTGGCTAACCCTCTGTTTGATAATCAAACATAACAAAAACATACACAACTATAATGTTTTCCTTTTAAAATAGAAATAGTCTCTTCCTCTTCTTTGTCAGGTAGACACAAATTAGGTAATGGATGACATGATACATTGGTTTTGCACACAACAGGGAATAATAATAGCAGTGTAGAAAACAAGAGTGAATTGCGGTTTCTCTTTTACAAGAAAATCATTTATTCTTTGCATAGTTAATTATAAGGAGATTAAGAAGGGTTAATTTTAATGGAAATTAGATCTTACCTAATGAGCATATTAATGAGCCGACCACTGTATTGGTCACTCACGACAAGTTATTAGATACAAACGCAAATTCCACACTACTCTGCACCCATATATTATATTAGATTTTATTGTTGGTAAATTTCTAACAAAGTATTTTTCATATTATTATTATTAATGCAAGTAGTACAATTGAGAAAATAATGACAAAAAAAACCTGTAAACAAAAATTCGATTTATTATGAAAAATATATTATGATCGTCGTTTTGAAAAGAAGGATGAAAAGGAAAAAAAACTATTGGATGGCAAGTAAATTCTCTGCACCATTGTGATTTTTTATACTTTTTGTATTCAAATTGAATTTTTGCCAGATGCACCCATAAATATTTCTTGAACAGATGTAAAGTAAGTGGGGTCGGTATAATAAGTGGTAGTTCTAGTAGTCGTAGAGTGTGACGTGCTATTTTGCGTGTGCACATTCACACACTGAGAGTTTGCAAACCGTATTTTCTGTCAGTCACATTCGCACCAACAGTATGTCAACTTTGAATTTGAAATATTTGAATATACTACTTATATAGGTATAATATATTTTATGGGAGTCACATTAAATTACACATTTTCTATTATGTATGCACATGTATAATAAAATCGGGTAAAAAGGGGTGAAATCTCTCTTTTGACTTTGCCTGAGCAATAATTTTATATGCATTTTGTATTCATATGGGACCTATCCATTACGAACTGGTGAAACTCCTACCGTTTTCAATAAATACGTCAGGTAAAAATGCTTTATAATCCTGACTAGCCCTACACAATCCGTGTTCTTTCTGTGTTTGAGTATTTCTGCAAAGAATAACCTACGCATTTTATTGTCTACTCTATTCTCTTTAAACAACAAAAATATTATTTTTATTCGAAAAACACAGAAAAATGCATAAAATATTATTTTATTTATGGGCGCCGCTGATCTAGTCAGAGATGCGATGTATTCTATTGTATTTATTCATTTTTATTGATACTTATTTCTTTCTCTCTATCTGTAAAAATGGGATGATCATTGTTTTAACTCAATAATATTCTACTCCTTATTTGTTACACTTGCATATAAAATTTTATTATGCAAAGTAGATCCGTGTAAGGAGGAACGCGGGCAAACATTACAAATCTGTGCAAGTAGGCATTCACATTGACGTGGACAAACAAATATATTAAGTGTGTTGCTGACTGCGCTAAAGAAGGAGTAAAAATGCCTTGCCAGTGGTGCCATTTATATTTTTATCATCGCGTTGCTGCATGCCACCATCCTTCTTTTACCTGACATTTTTATATCACTTTTGACCAACAACTTTTGAAATATTGTCTGAGGTTCATTGCCCTTCTTATATGGTAATCTTGATGACAAAAAGATTTTTTCCTTCCAGCACTATGCATTCTTTAAAGTTTATGATAACTTGGGATTTGGAAGATGCGCAAAAGTCGTCATAATATTCGTGCTGTCAAAGCTGCTAATTTACCATAAATTTAGCACCTTTCTTTTTTTCACAAACAGTTCACAAGTTGTTTACTGCACTTTCTATATAAATATGTACTTTTGAAATTGCATGCATTCCAGTTGGCTTATATACCATAAAATATTATGGTTTTCAAAAGAAGAAAAGTGAAATGCATACATTGAAAAGGTTAATAAATTTAATCGCTTTACCGTCCGTATTTTTTTAGCTTTATAGAATAAACGCTCTCGTACTACATAATATCGTTGAAAACACAAAAGTTATAATGAAGATACTCTCATGACTCAACGAGGATTTTCTTTGTCCTTACATGCCAGTAAACACAGTAGCTAATTTGCATAACACCGCATTTCATTAATGTTATTATCGCACCTCCACCATGTGTACTTTATATGCATTAGAGCCGGGACTTTGTCAGTAGACAGTATGCTTGCCCGAACCCGAGCCCGCAGGTAACTGCAAGCCCGCCCG
>JAQIXW010002199.1:0-16290 GCA_034700685.1 Willowsia buskii | reverse complement strand
TGAATAAATTGATACATATAATTTTGTCCTCTTCTTTTTCATATGCTTGAACATTAAATAAATTTCACATTTGTCCTCATTTTGTCCTTCTTAGGATACTGAAACCAAATGCTCATTGAACATTGTATATTTCTTAGATTAAAATGAAAGCGTTTTTTCAGACGATATCCATACATAGTTTGTCGCTTCATTTATCTCTTTAATTTGGTTGGGTTGGATGTCCACAGATTTCCATCTTAATATATATATTAAAAATATATACTTCGCAAAGCACGCGTTCAAAACCTTTGTAAAATGTAATAAATCTTGAAATTATATCTACAACATACTTGCCAGTCATTCAATTCGGGTCAGTTGCATAAATTTAAATAGTGTGATGCATTTTTGATGTTACAACCACAACTAATACACTGTGTAACGTTTTGACCTGAAGAAGGCAATATCTATTTTGAAAGATGAGCTGCTTAAAGAGATAACAACATGCTAACTGCTCGGCACCCAAATTGGCACTTACTAAGTGTTGATGATTATGATGATGTTTGACAGAAACATTTAAAACCATACATACACAACGTATGCTTAAAATGAGCACCCAGTTTAAGATCAAATGGTAGTGGTTTACGCGCCCCCACTCTTCAACAAACCACACTACCGAAATATTGTAATGATATATTATATGCTACAATTTTAAACCGAATATACTGATACACACTTTAAATATTTGAAACGATAACCAAAGATGTTACTCACAGACATAGTCTTAGTAAGCATGTACTCGAAAGGTTTCACATTTCATTGCAAAAAATATGTTTTTGCATATTGGAGACTCCCCTGCGTTATTTGCTGCCTACAATTATTTTTCCTTCTTCCTTAATACAAAAGTTTGCCATTGTCAGGTTTCTATCGTGTCTTCGTGACAAGATGGTTCGTCTTCCACCAAAAACATGCACAATGCATTTATCATGAAGATGATAAAAAAAAGTAGAAATGTTTGCTTATTCACTTTGTCAGACAGTTCAAAGGGTCACGATCAAGTTCACAAAAATTCATTTAATCTAGTCATCCACATCCAACTGAACGATCGAGCGTGACGACTGAAGACGTCGCTGCTGCATGCGCACAGGCATATTCTATTCAACTTTATAGACTTCTACATTTCACTTCATGTTATTATTACACTACATATTTCAATATCCCATTAAGGGCACAAGGCTACATTAAATTTTGTCATTTATTTTTTCACATCTTCGTGCATGACTGACGACTGATGCCTAGCTGAAAATGTCATTTCTTTTTTGTCACCTTTCCACAGTCATTTCAAATGTACACACTACAAAAACTGAATTGCGTATCCATTTTTATGTACGTGCTCGCTCTCTTTGATAAAAAAAGTTGGAAAGTTTTACATTACAAAAAATATGATTCAAATGTAAAATTGAAATATCACATTATAAAGCGTATCTTGTTTCTTTTGTGTTGCAAGTAACGATGTCGTTAGTCGATATTTGAAATGTGAATGGCCCCAGCATTCATATAAATTTTGTTGCTTGCAAAAAAAAACTATGCTAGTCATTTATTCGTGTGAGAAGAACGAGTTGGTGAAATGTAATAATCAGTACGAAGGTGACAATTTATATTTTGGCCAAGATAGATAATATAATAAGTGACATGATCACAGGTTTCTGTCACATTCGGAACGAGTACCTGTTAAAGTACAAAAATATTAAAGCCACCACTACTGCGAGCCTTCTTGCACAACGATAATCAGTTTTGAATCACAAAATTTGCATTTGAGAACTTGTCGAGCGTAAATTAAAATATATACCTTTGTATCTAATGTATACTTACTTATACTAGCTATTACGCATAATAGGATTACATTAAAGAATTGTGAAAAAGGTAATAACTCTAATAACAATAATAATAACGAGATGTTGTCTTTTGATAACAATGATGACTGACTGCTGTCGGTGTGCCATGCCATGCTTCAATCTTTAGTGCAAGAACATTAGCCAGCTATTTTTATATGCATATTTAAGGGAAACAGCGCCAGTGCTACTTCACATTTATCAATCAAGATCACATTTTCCTTTTCTTCAATAATTTTTCAAATAAATGTAATAGCGCCTAACCACTTTTATAACGATGAAGCGACCACATTTTATAATAAAAAGATATTAATGTACCTACATCAAAACTGCATTCTATTGTTGCGCTTGATTATGTGTACATCACTAAAATTCAATGTACATTCTTTTGTTGCTACCATACTTTAGCAATGCATAGTATTAATAAGATCCCTTGTATAAATGTATATGTACATGTAATACAAAACACATACCTAATATATAATGCAAAAAGCGTAAGTGATTTTTTAAGGCTCGCATAAAACTTTCTCGAAATTTTCATTACTTTACTCATCGCACCAGAACATCATTCATTATTTTTATTAAATGCTTCTCTGAATGTATGTCTTTAACTGTTGATGGTTCTTGCTTCTAGCATTATTCCGATTGTTACATTGTTTAGGAAATGATGGAAGCACATTATACATCCGCGTGTAGGCTCGTTTTGTTCACATGTTCGCACGCTTGATGATCAAATGTTGCTTGTTATTATTTAATACGATAAGAAAAATAATGAAGGAGTATGTATGTATAATACAACTTAGATATACGAATCTTGTAGTGTACCCACTTTGTGCATTTAACTTTATCTTGTCGTCACATCCAGCTGGCAAGCGTAGCCGTTTTCGTATTTTTGTCTGCAAAAATGTGATGCATACATCGATGGATTACTGATTATGAAAGAACATATAATAATAAAAACTAAAACTGCTTATTATTATTCCGCGTTTTCACTTTGGTTCATTTGCCAGAAGGCAGTTTTAGTTTTCCTATATCTCGATTAGCCTCTTCGATTATCGCATGCATACTTACGCACACTGAAAAAAAAGATTTTTGGCACAACAAGTGGTTACTTTTAAGGAATCGCAACAAACGCCGCATGTGATGTCTGTCCTGTATCATCATTTAACAGCTTGATTCTGTAGCATGATATCAGGATGTCAGAATCAGAGGAGGGTTGTAAAAAACGTAAAGAGAACTGTTGAATATTTGTGGGAAGTAATGCTGCTAAGACCAGCTACTAGTGTACACTCTCTTCATGTGATCTTATATAGGTTCATTCAACTAAAAAGTCATGCGTTTTGGAGCATCTATTAAAATATGTACTAGGACTAGTATGACTTTTGCATTTTTTAGTTTATTACCAATAAAGCCACTGGTTTTTATCAAGTCTTTATTCTCAGACAATCTTCTCAGTCAATATGCCAGATGATGGATACAGGATGATGGGCATAATAAGCAAAGGCTTCTTAAGATGTATACAAGGAAAGCAAAACTTTTTTCGCAGATATGCTCGTAGGTTGTTAGCTGTATTTACGTATAATATGAAATAAGAAAGCATGCATTGCAGCTGTTACTGTTGCGGTTTGCTTGCCAGCGTTTCATAACTTTTTATGCCTATTTTTCGCAATTAATATTATATTTCAGTTATCATGTTGGTTACTTAACACTTCAACCATCTTATACTCCACTGATTTCTAGACGAATCAAAGTAAATTTCAAAAACAAATATTATAATTGCTTAATTATTTTTTATTGTTCTTACTATAATTGGAATTGGTAATACGTATATATCTGAATGTTTTATTGATATTTTTATTAATCACAAAACTCTGAACATTAACTGTATTTTGTTTAGCTCATAATATAAGTTAATTGTTTAAAGCAACATCTATATCACCTACTGTTGTTTACTATTTAACTAACTTTATGAATTCATGCATGAATATACACATACCTCAACAGTCCTTTAAAACTATTTTTTAAACAGAGGTAAATACTCTGTAAATTTTCATGAAATTCTTACCCTTCATTCGTTTCTATAAAAATTTAGATCACAAAATTATTGGGGTGGTGAATTTTTTAGCTCGAGAAAGTAAACAGTGAACAATTGTGTATAGCATTCTTACTCCAATATATTATTATGTTGTTTTACTTTACTTACTACGCCACTCTTTACAAGAATGCCTTCAAAACAACTATAAAACTTCCACAACCACTCACAAAGACACTTGCAAAGATTTCGGCACGATTTTGTTCCACAAAATTCTCTTGTCTGCTGTGATACTTGAAAACCACAAATCAAGCCATATGCACATATTTAAGAAAAAAGTATTAATATTCTAAATTCATACATATAGTATTTCACAAAGTGATGTGAAATATCCACCATCACAACGTAAACCACAAATTCGGTGGAGAGGTATGAAACACATCACGTCTAAGAATCTAATCTATCTCTTTGAACATTAAGGAGGAGACTTGAAAAAAAAATATAGCAACAATAAAGCTAGAGAATAATTCGTCTTCTTCCACGCGTCATGTTTCTAAACTCGTGACACGACTCTGCTTGGCCGACGCAGATTATGCAAATTAAGTCCAAATCCTTGCAATAATATACCAGAATCTCTTGAAAATACTATGATATTACAAATTTCCCGTGATACTTCTCTATGATATGGTCTACCATTTTGCACTGTCAGTCATTCGTCATTCGTCTTCCACAACATATGTGTGTTGCATTCAGACAATGACTTTGAACAGGAAATTATCAAAAGAACGACTGACAGGTAGGATTTTCACCCTGGGTATTAGTATTTTTTTCAGTTACCTACTTTGGCGTACTGACGATTATTGTGTTACTTGAATTTTCCACTGGAAAGCAAAAACTATTGAAAGTTTCTGATATGTACAATGTGCAAAACAGGATTCTTCGGCTTACAAAGAGAAAATTACAAATGCCTAATCATGTAAAGGTTTAACTCATATATGCTCTCTATTTCAATATCGACTCCTTGAAAATCACGTAAAATAAAATAAAATAGGCATTCAATATGTAGTGTGCATTAATGTTACAAGTTATGATAATGCATAATATGTTCATGATTTTGAGAAAAACGTAATTACCAATCTTGGATGTGTAGATACTAACGAATAATCTACATATAGTAATGCTATGATGAGCAATAGCGTTATAATGACTGAGGAGGGTTCATGATAGTGTTTTAAGTACAGTAAAAAGGTAATAAAACGATTATTTTCCTCAATGTCAGTAATTTTCTTCCAATAAGCACATTAAGAATCTTGTCTTGTATACTTCATTGAATCGTCCCTATATTTGATATTATACACATCAACCGTAGATATAATAGCGTAATGCGCAAAGTTACACAAGTCTCTCAAAAACGGTTTAAAAGATTTGTCAGGATCAGGAAGACATTTTCGAACATGTCATGCTCAACATAATATGTTTAATATCATGGGCAGCTGATACAAAAACTTCCAGAAATGCAACATAGTATAAGAAGATATTAATCAAGTAAAAATGTTCATTGTCAACAACTATCAACACTGTCACCATTTCAGTACATGGCCACTGTAAACTTATGTATTTGTATAAAAAATATTTACCGATAAAGAAGAATTGCGAATTTTTGAAAGGCTATCATTAACTATATCAAAGTAAACCAGCATCCTTACAAGTAGCCCTCCCATGAACTAGTCGAGGGCACCCTGAGGTGCAACGACACCCATCCAATTCATTATACTCTCATGCAGTAGCAAGACCAAGACTTTCGACTCTTGCTAGAGCATTCAAAATGGCATGCTGATTTGTTTAATCTAATAAGATGGTGAATTTTTGAAGGAAGACCAAAAGGCAATCACTGGTGCTTCTTTGCAACATTCATCACTTCATATGTGCGTAAATAATGGTAGAAGTAGAAGTGAAGCATAATGCAATTTTGTCTGCTCATGTCGTCTTCCTCTCTAAGAAGTAATTCTTTTTTATTATAGGTAAAATAAGTGTCATTAAAGTTACGGGCCGTTATATTAGATTGCTCTCTGTGTATCTTCACTTTGAATTGAATGCAAATTACTATGCATGTGTGGAATGTGCAAAGTCTTTGAATGCAAATATGGAGAAGCAATTTGGTGCAGGCTAGAATAATGATTTATGAGGCATATTTATTATACCTCCAGCTCTCTACCATATTATTAGGAGGGCGAAAAACGATTCAGCAAGATTGCTATACCATTTCATATGAAGCGACAGGAGGGTTGTCTAATTGGGAAAATGAGTGTGTGCTGAGCTGATAAAGAACCTCTATGAATGCGTATACATAAGCACTCATTGTTACAAGTTGGTTGCATTGCATGCACTCATCGTCGACCCGGTGATCGTACATAAAGCCATGGTGCTGTGTAATTTACATCCAAATCTGGCTCCCTCTTTTCATAATGCAAAACGGGAGGATTTTTATGGTGCCCTTGGTATCTCCAGGAAGAAGTAGTGGCTATACAATGTAGAGTACATGGGCTTGTGCATTATGCACGCAGCGTTCTATACGAAGGCATTTTTAATTCAATTCCATTCTCACATCATATTATAAACCAGTTGCGGCTTTTTCTGACTTTTTAGGCTTATTATATAGTTTAATGCTGTTGTGTTTTGCAACAAATACCAGTGTTGTCAGAAAACGTAAACATGCCATCGCAAAACTAAAATAAATGTTCCATAGTCACAGGATGGGATGGTTTCCCAGACTAAGAGTTTTCCTCGAAACCACATGAATGAAGGGAGGTGTAATAAGCTTTGAAAGAGGAATGAGTATGCTGGCAGATAGACAGCCAAACTCACTTGCAAATGACTTGTGTATTTTCATGTTTGTTGTTAGCTGTTGTTGTAGAACACTTTGACTTTTTATCACATGCACTTTTTCTAAATAGGAGTAAAAGTAGTCTGTATAAGCTATGAGCTCACTCATTCTCGAATCTTCAGCTTACATGAATATTTGCTGTTGTAATATGAATTATTACACGTATAGTTCGAGCTGCAGCATTTATCAATGCTTAGAAATATAGTGAACACTTTTCGTTGGAACCTAAATGTTTTGATAGGAGCATGCCAAGCAGTTAGATTTTAGCTCGTTCGTTCTAATGTCATGGTAGTGTTAGTATTCTGTCGCATTTTATTTTTTTAATGCCGGTGAGATCTGAATGCTTTACGGTACAATGTTACCGTTGATATGTGTTAAGCAAAAGCGAATAAGGAGCTTGTCAGAAATAGTCAGAAATTTTGAAGTGTTCTTGTATGGTACAAGGAACACCGTACCAATGGAATGGAACTAACAGGCTGCAATATAGGTAGCTGGAAAATGTCCAATCTAATTGAAAGCGAAAATGTTTTAGCTTTTTCAAGCCGATTATGTACATACAGGTTTCCTCTCTCCACTTTCGTGTGAGAGTTTGTTTGACTTGGTTGTCACCAATGGAGGAGAGAAAAATATTTCACTTCTAAACAAACTCAAGCATGGTAGTTCTGCAGAAAAACAGATCCGCATTCATCCATCAAGATTATTATGATTCCACAATAGGAAATGTAGTAGGAAACAATAATGCATCTACTGAGGCAGACATATATAGTAGCCAATTAGCCCGTCATAAAAATACATCTGGTTTACATTCCAATTTGTTTCCCTTTGCAAACATTATGCAACATAAAGTGTACGTATAATTTATCACAACAGACAGAATCATATAAATTGATTACAAATCATTGTGATATCTGGAGAAGTTGAAAGTATGAAAAAAAACTTTATTTCCAAAAATACTTGTTTACTACAATATGTTAATTAGTCGTCACAATACATCTTGTTTATACTCATGACGAACACGTTGTATTTCCGGATTTTTAATGTCCCAACTAATATATTCAATTATCACAATAATTGCTATCAAGTAGTACTCATACTCATTGTAATTCCTTGTATCAGTACATAGTAGCCACACATAGAAACGCATGAAGTCGGTTTGTTTTTAGTTTCCTTTCTCCTATCGTTTTATAATCATATTCAGCAAGGTTTATGTACTTTCACAACAAAAGGATATGAAGTGTAATGTATGAATGGTGACTCAACTTATGTATCCAGCTATTAGTGATAGGACAGTTTGAGTACTAGTACTTTGAGTAGCAATCTTTGTTTCCTGACCAGTCTACCCCATACATAATATGTTGCAAAATACTTGATCGCGATTACGTGACATATGCACTGTGCGTTTTCCCATAAAACCTTAGTTTTCGTTTTTCTCATCAAAGTTTTATTTCTGCCTCAGTAAAAACCTTCTGTACAGATCTAATTTGGCATGAGAGGATGGGTAAGCAATATAAATTCGGTTAAATAATAACATCACCATACTACTCAACAATGCCATTTAGCCATAATACAGATACAGCACACATTTTTCTACAAGGAATTTCGGAAAACAAGCTTGTTTGATAACTTATGTGTCTAGACTCCACACTGTTACTTATGTATATTGTGTTGCAACATTATTCGTAAATACATGTAAAAATCTTAGGACTTAGACAACTGCAAGGCAATACAATACAAAAATAGTGCGTGACAACTTGGCGAGTGAGTCATACTCTCCGATTGAGCTTCTCTAGAAAAGGGAGGTAGCCGTGTTTTATCTCCAGGAAAGCAGCAGAAGAACTATAGACATTGTGTACAAAAAACAGCAGTCAACGGAGTAGTGAGTAGTCAAGAACAAGCTGATTCAAACTAAGAAAGCGATCTATATCCTTTCATTTTTGTTTGTATGTTATATAACTATATAAGCATAGCTAACTTATATCAGTTCATGCTTTATCCCCTAAAAGTTTTACCGATGCAAGGAAAAACATCTTTCGATGACTAACTCGAAACACAGGGAAAATCCTATGCATGGAGTGCGAACCTTCTTATTTATCAACGGTATCATTCTCTCTTATATGCATCTCGTTCATTTTACGTCAAAAAAGTTTAAGAATGGTAGATTGAAGATATACAAGAATTATAAAACACTTGGCTTCCAAGCCCCGACTTTTTGTTGTATACTGAAGGATTGCAAAAATATTTTATTGTAAGCTGCCGAACTGTAATATATGATTCAGCAATGTATTTACGTTGGAGAGTTAAAACTTTAAAACATATCGTATAAAATACGACTGAAGAGTCTATAGATGCATCCAAAATTAAGTAGTTGCAACATAAAATGCATAGAGATATGGACAAAATTCTGAATAAATGTATATACGTTTAAAAAATAAGTGAACTACAGGGGACTTAATTTAACAACAGTTAGTCAATATCTAGAATATAGATAGCATGAAAAAATCTGGGATGTGATACTATGCAAACAAATTGTGGACCGTAGAGAATATTAACCATTTGACGTAATATGACACAACTGATATTTGTTAGTAGATACGCATATGAAAATCAGAATTTTTGACAAATATTGAAGTATGATTATTTAAATAATTTTTATCATGTATCCAAAAATGAATACAATATTTGTATTAGATTAAGGCTAAAACGTATTGAGTCAATAATTAGTTTTAATGTGATGTAGCTGTATGTATCTGTATTTAAGCAACTCTCTCAAACGTAACATTGGAAAGATAGATATTGTATTCATTAATTAATTTAGAAAACGCTAATTAGTAGTTTGCAATTTACATTTTGAAAAGCTGTCCTATGAACAGATATAGAATATATGTAGTTGTTTGGAAATTTCAGTGTTTACCCACTCCTCCAGTTTTCAAATTATTCGCAATTTTACACAATAAACCAACGACACTCTATGGTAAAAAGTATTTTGATTTGATTCAACAGTCTGTTTGTTTTTCTTTCTCTGTAAGTATTCAGTCGTACCGTTCAAATTTATTTACGAAAACTTTTCTGAAGTGCTCGCAACGTTGCTAATTAATACAGACGAGAAGCACTCAAAAAGAAGCACGTTATTGAAAACGCCAGAAATTCGCATATTTACCTCTACAAATTTTCGTGTTCACTTCGAAATTTTCTAGAAATATCTGGTAATATAGTTTTCACAGTAAAGTTCGTTAATTTAGTCGCCACACAAGTGGAAATACTATGATGCTTTACTCTAGAGTTTTATTGTACTTATAGAATGAATTAATACATAAAGTGGACAAAGACTTCAAAAACTCTTTCAGTAAAATAATAACACGCTTGTCAACTCTAATTATAGCAAAAACAACAACAAAAGCTTGGAAAAACACGTTATCTATCTAGTTTCATCCAACAGAGACTCTTCACTATGGATTGAGGAAGTCAGAAACAGCTTAGAAGAATTAAACTATTTCCTTCATTATTCCATAGGAAAACTCGATCCTAGAAAAGTTTTTTCGTTCATCTCATCTCCCTTTTTCCCGTTTCTAGTCAAAGAAAACTTTTTTGTCACTTTCAAATAATGGACAGGAAAGAGAAAATCAGTAGAAATATAAGGTAAAAGCTGGAAAAAGCAGGCTAGACCTAGGCTGAGAAGAAAATCTTGCTGTGCAAACAGAAGCACCACATCAACTGTATAAACAAAACTAAAATAAACCCCCTGCTGTTTTCTGCATTGCACAGCCGTACTATACTCAATTCAAATAATAAACATTCTCATCATCATCCTGTTCAACTATCATGTTCACCAAAAAACAGTAGTAAAACAGTAATTGAGATATTGTCCTGAGCTACTACGTATGTACTTGCACATATTATTCAGTTTTTATACCATCGACCATATATTAAATATATTATATTCTCTTTATGATATACAGGAACCTTTCTCCAATTCAGAGTTCTTGCAATATCGTGTGTCGTAAGTACAATCTATGCACATTCTAATAAGAACAAACTGAGAAACCCATTGCCTATTTTCATTGCATATCCACCGCTAAAATAGGGAGAACCGCATAGACCAAAGTTTAACCTAGACCATGGCGATGAAGAGAAAGAGGGGAAAAGTGGTAAAACGAGACAAGATTGTTCTTCAGAAAGTCTTCAATTTTCTCGATACTACTGTCACTGTGCACAAAGTGCGTGTACGCACATACCACCCACAAAGTTGACAATATCTGTGAATTCCTTCTAAGAACATAAAGAAACATTGAGAACAGGGAAATGGAAATAACCAGTGGAGATATAATATGGAACGAGGGAGTCGGAGACAAAGTTAGAAGTAAAAGTAAAAAGATGAAGCGCGTAAGCGACAAGACCAAGTACATAATAATAAGGGAGAAAAGAGCAAGGGGATTCACTTTTTGGAAATCTCTCTTATATTGCAGTCAGGCTAGCAATAGTTGGTCAAGTTTGGATCAGATATGCTATGCGTACAAGCAAATGAAAGAGAAAGGGGCGACGAGAAAGATGAAAACTTTCAAGGGGAAGAAAGAATGAAAGAAAGGGCAACTTCGTTATGTAGTTACGTACTTACGTACCAATGCTGACGATGATAATGAAAATAGTCAACGAAGTAAAGATGAGAAAAACCAGCTGCTAGTTCCTCTTAAATATTGAACAATTGTATTTCATCAAGGAGGAATTATCAGTCAGCAAAATAGATAGCACCATACCAAAAGTAATGCTCTTTTCTGAGCTTTTTGTGTGCCTGCAATATTTATATATGAGCATTCCGAAAGCCAACTATAAGCACACATATGTGGCGATGGCATCGACGAAATTAAACATTATCTCTTTCTCAATTTCCCTCCCCCCCATTTACTTTCCCCGTTTATTCGTTTCCAAGATTTGCTTTCATCTCGAAAATTCATGAAATGCACGGCTTGCATGATATCATAAATCATAAGTATGTAAACAGCATAAAGCGAGTATGCAATGCAGTATGCAATAAGTGCAAGATTTTTATCTGTTTCATTTTCTAGATAGTACGTACCATGTATGTAGTCTGTATACACCACTAATACGAAGATCTAGCGTTGGCCCCCCTTCATTCTTGGTGCTCAGTTGCTCAGTGCACTTCTATCTTTGAGATTTTGAGTATGAGAATGAACCTTCAATTACAACAGCTTAAACCACAGCTTGCCCTCTTGCTTTCACTTGCACACCGTTCCTTACGCTTTTTCCATAGTGCATGCTAGTAACGTGCATCCTGGTAATAATAATAATAATAATAATAATGATAACACTGATGTCTCTTTCTCTTCCGATCTAGTAAAAAAAAAGAACCATCAACTCCCAAGACAGTAGGTACATATAATATACATAGACAAAGTCATACACGGGTTCAGTTGCTCGTATTTTGCCTTTTTGAGACAGAACGGTGCAGACAGGCTTAATAGTGTCGCGAGAACAGAGTATATAAGTGAGATGGAATACTACAAAGTTGATAATAATATCGGATCAACCCTTTACCTTTCTCACACAGGAGAGTCTAGATGTGCATGCTCACATATATATGTTTTTATTTTTCCAGTATACTGTGTAGTGTATAGGTTGGGAATTGAGAGAATCATCAACGACCGAACTGCCAACACAAGAGTGGAATTACTCGTGACAGCACGCAACACATCAGTGACAAGGGTAAAAGCATGCATGCATGACAAAAGCAAGCCCTATAGACGGAAAGCAAATCGTATCAACATTTGCCTGAATTCATCTTAAAATAGAATTGGTGGGTATTCAGCTTGGCACACGAGAAAATATGGGTAGAGCACTCGTACATCGCTTAAAGGTGAGTGTAAAATGTATTAAACTACCAACATTACAGCAAACGGATGTTGAGTGTTCTCATTCCATCTTTCTCTTCCAGGCACCACTCTATTAGCTCTATTACTTTAATTGGATAGATGACTGAATACAAATAGTAAACTAGAGTGATGTGTTCTTTATAGAGAGAGAATCAACTTTATCAAGTCCTGGGGAAACAGTTGTTGTATGTCTAAGCATACTCTGGTGAGAAGTTGGAGAGAAAATGACTCTTTCTACAGTTTAGATTTCCACAAATAATGCACTTGAATACATGGACATTCAAAGCCCAAGTTGGAACAATACACATAAAAGTCTCGTGGAAGCTTATGCCATACCGGTTCTATTGCCTATTTTGTATGGAAATGAGCAAAATGAAATAAAATACGAAACCAATATCCGCTCATTGAATGAATGTTTGGAGAATCGAGTGCTTCCAAAAAGCCTAATACATAGCGGATGTAGTCTACAATATAGATATTATGCATATGATAACTATGTAGGTTTGATGGAAGCACAAAGTATGCTGAACTTGGTCTGACAATATTATCGAAGTTTTACAATCATATCTCTATTTGAACGTGTATGTTGTTATAGAAGGAGTGTAAATTCAGAATTCACAGTTTACCTAAAAGCGATGTGCACCTTACATATATCCGTCATAATAATACTTCTAGTCAGGCAAGAGTCTTCTTTTTCGTCAACATACCTAACTACAGATTGGATAAAAGCATCATCCTTCTTCCCCGTCTTCAATAAACCGAGTGTGACTTCAAACGAACTCTTGTACTTTTCGTTTTTCCCAGCAATATTTACTTAACATTTTCTCTTTCACATTCTGTTTACATTTCCATGATGTCTTCCAACAGTAATGTTAGACGTTTCTTTGAAATCCAATAGTAAAATTGACATTTTTGCCAAAAGCCAGTAAGTAAGTAAACTTGAATAAAGTTAAGCTCATATGGTTTAACTAACTTTACAATATAAATTACATTGAAAACTGAGCACATATCGCAATTCCGAGGAAATGACGGAGCAGCGCAGAGAGCAGCCAATTTTAACTTTGTCTGTCTTTCAATGGAATTGTATGCATGATGTAAAAATATACCTTGTGGAAAATGCTGATGAGGCAGGTAAGCTGGAATAGGAAGACGGAAAACGTGACGACGAACATGATTTGAGTGTCCCAACTAACAAAACACTTTCTCAAGTCTTCCAGCTTCCTTTTTGCTAGTAGACAGCATTGGTGCAAACAATGCAGACATCTACAGATATGTAACTTGAAAGCAGTAAAGAAGACAATGACGAGCCAGCAACCTGCTCCAGTGACATAAACACGAACGACAAAGTCAAAATAATGAAACGAAAGAAAATGACACTATTTGGCAAGTTGGCTCTAGGGTATACTTTATATTTATTCATATAAAATCCATATTTCTGCTCCTAGGTCCTCATAAAATACGCAAAGCTCCTCTTTTTGACTAAAGGATGTCGACATGAAAGTGAGGAATGAAGATGCGTACACAAGCCGCAAAAAGATTTTCCACAACTGTTCCATGCTGCGTAGCCACAAAAGCACAACAATAAAGACAATGTCTGCAGAATACTTATTACCTAGATGCTTGTGCATGCTGTTAGATTATTACTGAGTCAAGTCAGCGAGAAAAGCAAGCTGTTGTCTGCAACAAAATGTGCTTACTTACGAGTGGTATACAATTCACGTTTATTTATGGCTTTTACTATTCCGATAGAATGGGTTCACCTGTTTTGAAAAATGAATTTCAAATGTGGATTTTCAGTTGTCTCCTCTCGTACCAGCATAATTGTGTACACCGCGAGAAGACAGCTTCTCCATTAGTCAAATGGTTGTGGTAGTAAGGGTAGTGCCTGGTAGAGCCAGTTGAATAGCGATCGTGTCTAGCAAGAAAACAATATTCTCTCACGCTGTGGTGAAGTAAATGGTGAGCTGTTTCTCTGGTGGTGATAGTGGTGGTGAGTGAATAGAATGCACTGGTAATGCAGAAACCTAGAAGGTAGTGGATCCCTTGAGGATACTTTTTGCATATTTATTTATGAGCTTTTCTATTCTTTTATGAGACGCGGACACAACACACAGCTCTGAATTCAGGCCACTTGGGAAGCCATAGTAAGTGAAGGTACTAATATGTACTTTTTTGCAGAATGGAGTAAACAACAGAGAATAGGTGAGTGTTTGGCGAGTAACCGTGCCAGGTTGCTTGCTTAAGATTTGATAGCCTTTCCAACTTATAAAGTTGAGCAAAGTAAATATGGTCTGTGTAACTTCCATAAAATATTAAGTGTAAACAGAAACCAAGCCATAAAAAGCATTGTTGTATAGAACATTTTAGCTGTCCTGATACTGCCATGATAAAAAAATCTTTACCCGTTCCTTGTCATGTATGTATGTATAATATACAATACAAAGATGAGCGAGAGGTCTAAGTATAGAAGCTGAGAAGGAGATTGGATGTTCTCATTTATATTTAACCCTTATTGATTTTCTTCTTCTCATCCATCCAAAACTAATTATTTATTTATGTTCCCTTTCCTTTCAAACAGGGGCAGAAAATTCGCGTAACCATTTTTACGGAAGGTTATGGTACTGCACATAAGTCGCGTCGCATGTGAATTTCCATGCTAAATTTTGCAGATTTTCGCTCTGGTATGGTAGTGGTTGATTACAGATATGATATTGATCTTGTTCGTAGGAAGAAAACGAGAATAAAGAACTCACAACCATGCCCTTCTTTACCCATTAAAAGAATAGTTTCATTTGGCTTATTGTGGAGCATACAATGCATGTAGTATGGGCGGTGGAATGTAAGCATCTTCTAAAGTGGTTGCTTTTATGACACGGTAAAGTGAGTGATTAAAGCGTTACTGTTATTGCCGGTAAATTACAACGAATACTAGTTTGTGCGTGCAAAGATTATCTCCGATGAATACATTTACGATCAGCAATTTGCACTTGAAGCTAATTTGTAACTGCAAATGTGTCAGCATGATGTCTGCTTACATCAGCTTAATGTACTAAGGACGATTAGGAAGACAAATAAACTGCGGTAGGTAAAGTAGAAATCATTACAAGCCCTACAATACCCTTCTGTTCAGTTTAATTTTACGTGGGCACACTCCACTCTCCCAACGTTTGTTACTACACATTTTATCCAAGGCACGTATCAAAATAAGGGAGTTTATTCAAGCAGTAACTGAATCATGTACTACCTAGTAAAATAGCTTAATCTAGTCTTGTATTATGGGCATGTAGACATGTCCCATATACTATTTGAAGGAAAGCGTTGGTGATGATGATTTTATGCCCGCCATGCAAAAACATATAAACTCTATAATGACTATCTAGTGTTTGGCGGTGATCATCACTGTAGTGCTTGCATTCGAACTATTCCAATGTTTATTCAATGGATTTTGCAAGTATGATGCTAACTGGTCTGGCAAATGAGCTCATAAAGTTCACCAACTGGGAAAACGCTAATGGTCCTAATAAAACCATCCTTATTGAGTAAATTATTAGTTGTGCTGACTAGCAAAATGTCCAACAATTCCTTAAAAGTCTTTTAGTAACAAATAACAATGTATCTTAC
>JAQIXW010002198.1:0-16293 GCA_034700685.1 Willowsia buskii | reverse complement strand
TGTGAATTTTATTAAATGCATGAAATAATTTACTAAATAAGAGAATGCGGCAAATTGCAGGATAATCAGGAACTGCTTTATTATTCACAATTATTTTTATTCTTTTAGCACACACTTTATATTTAATTTAGATAAGAATATTTTACAGGTAGTTCTCCTGACCTTTAACTATTTTGTTTTACTACAACGCGTAATACCCCAATCATTGTTCATTTCCAAGAGAAAACAGTAAATCTAATATCAAAATTAGTAAGATTCTTAATTCCTATTTTCTACTTCACATCATCTATTGCATTTAATCAAACACACATAGGTATTCAATGTGCATCATTATACTTCAATCTGTACGAAGTAATAATATTGTTTCAAATTAGCTTTATGTATTTACCTTAGGTATATTTAATTGCTCAGGTAATTGAATGAAATATGAAAACTTTAGGGCGAGGGCGAACCTACAATCTAATGTACATCAAAAGTTTCCAACAGGAGTACATAATATATATTTAATATACTATATATACATTCATGCTTCATTAAACATACTGTCATTGCATTGTATGATGGTACGACGTGATGTGGTACTGTAGTATATCAATCGAATAGTAAATCGTTGCAAATAAAGTTACGTAAATCGCAGTTGCATACTTCACTTCCATTCCACTCCAGCAATCCATATTTCCATTCATCGGACGTAAGAAAATATGGTTCTTGTAATAACGCTAATAATTATTAAAACAGGTAAATTGCATCATTACCTTATGCATCCAAAAAATAATTGGAGATACAAGGTATGTCTTTACAAACTCCCATAAAACTTTAAGTACTCTAAAAAATAAAGCATTTGTAAACGACGGCTTACAACAAAATAAAGCTATGTAATAATAGTAGCGTTACTATTCGCCATGACCTAAGACAAGAGGAATAGTAACAAAATCACCGATTTCTTTGGGAAAGTCAGACTATTTATCAGTTAAATTTTCTGCGTAACAAAAATTAATACATCTAAATACGTTAAGCTTTATACATCTGCTGTTTCATAACAAACTATAAAAATTGCAAAGCTAATGATCGTCATCACGAAATTATAACAAATCCAAGCCTTTCAATTTGTGTTAGAAAACCAAGTGATCCAAGTGTTCATATTTACAGAAAAGTGTTCACAACACTTGCCTAAATAAATTACATCAACGAAAACAACGTTCTGCCAAATTATGGCTAACTTTGACAAGCTGCAAGCTTTATGTCCTTTCAAAAATCCTATCAAAAATTGTGTTCGTTTCTAGTGCATTTTGTTACGTTTTCAGTTTGCATGAACGAACGAATACTCTTTATGATTACGGACTGCACTGGACACTTTTCATTAGAAACAATTCAACAAGCCATGTCGATCAGTCTATTCAAACGTAATCTTCGCAGTAATAAACAGAGGCAATACTCCTCCAGGTACTTCTTTCACCAGTCTGCACACTCACAATTAATAATAAGTTGTATACACATGCATATAATATGTTACATTAATGCACTCATCATCATTCAATCAAAATGTCTAATATATATACACATACATTTAATTTAATTCAGTATTTCATTGTAATGTAATTCTGTCTATATGTCTTATGCATTATAGCGATATTCATCAGAAACTTTCGTAAAAACATTTTTGGGTATTTGTTGCAATGGCGAGTTATATGAGATTACCGGAGTTTTGTCTAAGTTTTGTAAGTACGATCCGGCACTTGTCTATACAGAGATAAGATTCAAAATATTGCAGACTAGCTTAGGTAAATTTCTACATGAATATTACGATTACGAGAAAATGTTTTGAAACCTTTGTCTAAGGATTGTTAAAGTAAAGTTGCGTTGTCAGTAATTATACACAATTACCGAATGTACATACGCTAGCTCATTCAACTAACCCCACATTGACACATTGTATCAGCAAAGTGCTAGGTATTTCCATCATAATTAGATGTCACCTTCCACAGTAGTTCATACATTATACTCATTGGAAGACTTACACTAAAAATCATACCTGAGCATTTGCTGGCATGTAATCAAAGCAGATAAGGCAAAATAAAATCTATAATTACTATAATATTTGTTTTAAAAAGAGTTAAAATTACATCTGTATATGGGTCGAAATAAATAAAATGGAAAGAAAACCTCTGTCAGCGCGTGACGCCTAAACCGACGGGCTTACAGGCGAGCAAAAAAGTTGAGGTTTACAATTGGGAATATTCAAAGATTAGATTTGACTGGAGGAAAAATTAAATGAGAAAAAAAGTTTGAGAAAAATGAATTGACACTGACAAATCAATTAGTAATAATAATAATGATTGGCTGTCCATTAAGTGTTGTTCCTCCGTTACAAGTATATGATTTTTATTCAAATTCTTGCGTCAGTTATCAAAGAAGGGACTTTCCTTTTGCTGATGAGCACATCTAGCAAGCGAACTGTGGCTTTAGTGCGCTTGTACTTTTGATACGCTTGTTCCATTTCCGCTGAAGAGTACTTCTCATCCTTTAATGGTGGTCGACCAGCTACGTTTTGAAAGTCGTTTTCAAATTTTCGAATTGCTGCCCTCATTCGTCGCTTTTCCTCCTTGGATTGCTTTAATCGGGCTTCTAGCTCACTCCTTTAAAATTAAAATTAAACCATACATAAATACCAACAATTTTCATGAATAGAAGCAAACGTTGAAATTAACAATTAAAGGGTTCTTACAAGGTCATTTCATTGTAAGTTTCATCCCTCTCGTCATCTTCAGTATTCACTTGAAGCTGCCGACGATCCCCTGATGTCCAAACTTCATTTGCGACCGCTGTTCGAGAGGTGATCTCATTGGAGGGCTCACACAATTCCAACGGCTCGTGTTCCATGATAGGTGCCAAATCAAGGCTAGTTTCTCGCACACACACGACTTTCACACTGAAACGTTTAATTGCTCTGTACCGCTCGTACAAAGGTCTCACAATATCTTTCTCCGTCTTTGAGCTGGGCCTTCCATGTCGTTTCTCCAGCACAAGAAGTTGTCGCTGCATCACACATTTCTCATCTTGAAGTTCTATGGCTGTCATTCGCTCCAAGTCATCGGGGCGACTGGATGTACGACGTTTGTCGGACAATGTCTTCTCAATCTCTTTGACTGTTGATTCTAGATATTTGGCGTACTCGGGTGTACCTTTAGCGGGAGGGATGGAGTTTCCTCGGTTCACCGATAGAATGTTTCCGCTTACCCCAGAGAAAGATGACATATGAAGACAAGAGGGATCTTCTCGTATTTCTGTAACCAAACAATAACCATTTATCAATTATGTATGGCTTAAATTCCTGCGGCGATTTTCCCCAACTTGTAATAAAAATGCTAATTACGTTTAAGTTCCTTTTTGGTCTTGGTCAGCTGCAACACACACTTTCGCATTTCCTTGTTATTGAGCTTATCCGAATGAGACGGTTTATAGCCATATACCTGCTCATACTCAGATTCCAGGCTCTTGAGTTGACGCTTCAACGCAGTTATATGCCGTGCTAATTCATTCATTTTGGTCACAGGATTCCCCTCAAGATAACCCTGGCGGCTGATCGGAGGATCCATTGGTGCCTGATGTAAAGGAGGACTAGGGGGAATATCAATGCCTTCCTTTCCAAGCACACTATTGCGTGGGGACAGCATAACTTCATTGTCAGCACTCTGGTGTGAGAAAAAAAAACACAACTTTAAAATACAAGATGCATTGTTAAATAAAAAATGAAATGTCATCATGGTCTTGAAAACAATGAACTTACAGTTCCTCCAAGAGCAGCTCTTATAGAAATGGCATTTCTGTGCTCCATAATATTTTGTTGATATTGCTGCTGTTGTTGTTGCGTGTTTGAAAAATCTAAAGCCATCAAGCGGTCAGAAGTCTGGCTAGTCATGTCTTCAGCTTCCTCAATCTCAACACTGGGAACGTTATTTTGCTCCACTGCCACCTCCTCAACCTTGACAAACAAAAAATATTCTTAGAGTGCCCCACAAAATGCGTCTTTAGTTATAGAGAGATGTTTACATTAAAACTTACAGATTCTGATGAGCCTGATGCTGGACTAAGCATTTCCTCTTCAACACAATCCCCACCGTTGACTTGAATGTCAAGAGGTGGCTTTGCTGCATCACTTCGTCTTGAGCTACGGTGTCGTCGCTTGTGAGACTTCTTTACAGTTGCTGGAGCTGAGCTCCAATTAGCAGATCGCTCCAGCTGTCTTTGAAGCTCAGCCTCGTAATTCTCAGATGTAGTAATCTTCCTCATTACGTCAAACTGTGGCTCAGCTTCAGCTCCTCCATAAAAGTTTGCTGTATGACCAGCAAGTCCGTTGTCATTACGTGCGGAATTCCTCTCAGACAAGTCAGCGTCTGATTGCTTCTTTGCCAATTCAACCAATTCTTGTGCTATTGGCTTCCTCTATAAAACACATTAAGATAAAAACCTTTTATGACGAATGACGACCACACACACACACATAAAAAGTCATAATAACACACAAGCACGCAGAGGTACAATGTATGCTAACACTTTTTGGCAATTTGAACAAAATATCAGAACTTCATTTTATGCTCCTCACATACCATCTCAACTGTGTAGCCCAAAAGTTGATTTTGATCTTTCTTCGGGTTAAAACTGTCGTGGCTTAGTGTTCGTCTAAAATCACCGTTTCTGTCACTGTCAATTAGAGATTCGTCGTCTGACACAGATCTGATTACTTTCTTCTCTTGCCCCTGGGAAGTGCTCTCATGTCTCTCCTTCCGCTTTCTATCCAACAATAATTTCCCTTGCAAGCTGCTTCCACCACCACTCAAATCTGATACTCCCTGCGACTGCTGCTGCAAGCCTCCAACACAGTTACTACTTGCTGATCCTCTACGATTTGATGAAGACAATATGTCATGCTCACTACCACCAGTAGTAGTACGGATGGACAAGGAGCATCTCTCGGATTGATCATCCTTCGGAAGAACTGAAAACCTTGACTCAGAAACAGAGTCACCCTGCATACCAGTAACAATGAGTAAACACATATTATTACACTCAAAGATCTCCAAACAAATCACAGTCTACAAAGCTGTTGTCTCTGTTCCACCACCAGCAGCCCAGCCACGTTTTATTTTGTCCTACCGCAAACAAAAGCTATGTAGGTATGTATCAATCTTTGAGCTAACTAATAAGTTCTCGTATTTTCGCAGAGCAGTAGTATGATCACTTCACCGTCCTTTAATCTTGAGAGCACTACTTGTTGTACCCTTGCACCAGATTGGCTAGATTCTCATAAAATGTTTCGGAATGTAAACGCATAATTTAAGCAAGTGCATTAAAAACGCGAAATACCAATGTCATCTGCAATTTGACTTTTTAAAATGATTGAAAAAAATGAGTTCCACTTCTGTTATGCAGTGTGTCGCTCTGTTTGCATATGCAGTGGCCTATGCGTTTTCAACTTGATGCGCTACGCTTTACTCCGACAACAGCCTTCCTCCTAGTCCTAACCTTCAATCCCTCAACAGGGGTTTCACTTTCAAGATCTACGACTCAACTGAGAAGTTCTTGGTAAAAACGGATGGTTGACTTTCCACTTTCCTTCCCTCTGATTTCATTCTATTTCTACATTTGGTGAAGAAAATGTCCTTTTAATCCTCATCGAATGAGATAAGAGCTTTACATCTTTCGGGCTGGATAATTGCCAACATTTTTGCATCACCACATCACTTTGAAATTCAAAGTGGTAACTACATCACAACAAATGAGAAGGAGTGTGTTAAAGGCGACCAATAATATGCATGCAACTCTGTGCAAAAGCAAAGTGCTTGCAAAGAATTATTGAGGTATTTTTGAGAAGGCGTTATGCCCACTTCACGACGTGTGTGTACCATCAGAGGGCAGCGAATAAATGTTCCAAAACCTTTTTTGAAAGTCGTAGGTTGGTATGACCATGATTATGATATCATCGGTTTGGTTTTGTGAATGTATTTTCATTCTCAAAAGGAATCTTGCGGCTTCGGTCTGGCGAGCCGGCAAATAATAAATCTGAGCTTATGAGTACATTATATTATGATTTAAATTTGTCCTCCCAGAGAAAACATTTGTTTAGATGCTTTAGAAATATTAACCGTAACTCATGTGGCAACACAAACATTCCACGTCATGTATCAATAAAATATATGGTAATTATTTATATATTTACAAAACCAAATCTTACTTGCAAACACAATCCCATAAGATCTAAATAGACAGAGACTGGGAGAACAGAGCACATTGCTCTTTATATATTTCCAAAGAAAACTACAAAGTTTTCCAACAAAACTAGGAACCAATACTATTGGTGGATTGGATGTACATAGGCTACCAGTAAAACCAACTGTGCACTGTATTTACAGAAGAGTTTATCGTTAGTTCACTTATCGTTGACGTAATTAAATCACAACCTTCGCAATAAAATTTACTTGCAGAACTAATCCAAACACAGACACAGGTTTGTGTACAATGTCCATTGCAATTAGATTAAAAACTCGGAGCTCATTAGCAGCAGCTTTTTTCCTGAAATGATGGTGAGTCGATAAACACTTGTCTACTAACCGTGTACTGGCAAACATGTAGACTATCACAAGTTCACAAGTTCCAATGTGTTTTCAATCTTTGAGTAGGAAAATTCATTCAAACTATCTTTAACTGGCGACGAAAGAACAAATTATGCAAACTATACATATATTTTGTTTGCTGGTAATCTTAATACCACAGATGCAACTTTAATTATTATCCGTTATTTTAGTTAAAAATTATTGTTAAAAAATTTACAATCATTGGTCAACCTCAATAACTGCGACAAAATCTAAGACAAACTTCAAATCTACTAGTGTCACTGCACTGCTGTGCCTGTACCACTCACTCAGCGTTCTGGACTTAAATGAACATTGATTCGATTGGACTTACAAACACTCTCCATGCTTGAACTTCATTTCATTAAGCAAATCGAATATTCAGTCGCGTAAAGATGAAAGTAATACAAACACGAGTGCATTGTATATTGTGTAATGTCTACCTAAAGGTGAAACTAAAGCCAAAGATGATGTATATGTACTTATAATACATACATAATAGATCACGTAAACATCACATTAGAATTCTTACTATTAGCATGCCAAAAAAGTTGCATACCACACAGTTCCACGGGTTTGCGCATGTATAATACCGAATCCAACATCACATAATCGTATATACCTACATAGAGATAATCTCGTTAAGAGATTTTTTTTTTCTGCCGGTAGTTTAACAGAACACTAGAATTCAATTACCATAAATACAAATCTCCCATAAGTCAGTATATAGAATCCCACACAGCAGTCAACAGTGTCAGAGCTCATATTTTGTAATGAACGCAGACATTACTTCCTATATCAATGCTAATGTGGCAATCTGCTTTAGGTGGACAAAAATTAGCTAAAACTGGTATAATATTATAGTGAGATAGCTATGTACATGTTTCCATCAATGATCTCTGACCTTCAGCCAAAGCACATGATTCCATCCAGAGGTTCTACCAAGAACTCTCAAGCCAGCATATCATAAAATGATTAATGTTTATGGGGAATTCATTTCTCATAATAAACAGGAAGTTTTATGATTTTGTTAACCGTATGTCGAATTTTCCCCTGTGCATAAAACATAATACGCACAAGAAGAAATACGATCGAACTAAATTGCATGCATCCCTTTCGTAGTCACATAAAAGGGGCAACGCAAACAACCCACAAGATTTCATGAGTTTAAGAGATGGTGACATTGTTTTCTTTCATGGTTTTTCAACAAATATTGTTATTGTACCATGTCCAATGTCCAGTAAGTGGTAAACAAAGTTAGGAAAAAGGTAAACTGCGTAGTAAGACCAATGGCCGATAGTAAACAACACCTTTGATACCATGCATGTATAATTTATAGTAATCCATGGCCTTGAGGGAACCATAAAGCCTTATTGTCGTTCACCGTCAACGTAAATATTTTCAGCATAACACGTATATTTACTCAGTTCCTATCTTTCTTTTATAAAACCTTTTGTAAGTTAGCTTAGGATTTAGGAACGGTCGAAGCGATTCTATGATCCCTGTGTTAATAGTTCCAGGAAATGTTTCAAGATCGTTTAGGTTTTTCTCAAATTAAATTTTATCTGTATCTTAGGCATAGACACATACTACATCTGTACTACACTGTTTCTTGTTTCCATCAACGAATGTATAAAGCTTCATGTTTGATGTTTAAAAAATGACTTTCACTTTGAATCGAAATATTTGTAAATGAACTGATGACGGTAAGAAGTATGTCTGGGCTACAACAGTGTCATATGCTGGTCTATGCATATAAGATGTATATAAAAATATTAGAAAATAGCTCTGGAAGCTTACCTGTCCAATTTTCCTTCCTCCACGTTCTACATGGCGCCCTTGATCACCTGCCACAGATTCCGGTGACGCGCTCAGAATGTCGAGCTCAGGAGATACGGATGGCTTTCGAAATTTGAACATTTTCTCTTTTCTCGCGAGTGAATTACATTTAGTATATGTAAGTAGGTTATATTTACAAAGCACAGAATACTGGGATGAACAATAAAGGTATCTTCAAAGTCGCTATCTAAACCGCTAACGTATTCGGTTTTCTCTCAGAACTGGACAAAGGAGAAAAAAATTACCAATTACATATTTACATGTGCATAACTAAATGATAAAAGCAACTTAATTTTCAGTTCTAAGAAATGCCATAGCCTGAATAACTTCGTTTAATGAAAGATAATCTCAAGTTCAGTATTTGAAAGTTTTAAAAGTAGAATGAAAGTGTGCGAAGTCTTGGTTTTTAATGATAAAAATGATTAATTGACATTTTGCTTCTTTCACAGCACTCTACAAACCATAGAATATTTTGATAAGACAGTAAGACTACGTAAACTAGAGACACTTACCACTTACTTAGGGTTGCTTCAAAAAATGTGTCGATACAAGTCTTAGTGAAATCATTGGATTAGAACTCTCCAGAGGACACTCAACTACTCATCAGAGCCACTGCAAAAGAAAACAAAATATTTTTCAATATTGACAAAACATTGAAACCAGGAACCACCCAGTTCCAATCCAGATCGATCACATTTCACGTTACCCCATTTAAACATATTATGGGCCCAATCGACGTAAATACCACATATTTTCTTGCTTTGAAAAAGTGCAACATCAACACGATACATGCTCTTCATATTATATACATGACATAATTTTAAAACATTAGTTCTAGGCTCTAGGCTCTCAACTTTGATTGTGATTTCTCTTATCTTTGTCGTTTAATGTTTAATCGGCTCATTGCATGCTGCGTTGCCGAATATGTTAGATAAGAAAGGTCTTTTGCGTGGCATATATATATTTCTTTACTAATGCTATTAGTATAGTCCCGACTCACGAGACGAAAGTGAAACATGCAAAATGATTTTAATGGCTTAATATTAAAAGTTGGAGATGTTGATTTAATCGAGTTGGTAGAAAGTCGTATCGATACTGTCGTTCAAAAATATAAGTATCAAATCCACTTTGAGTTTGCTGACCATGCCCGCCCACTACATTATTTCTTTTCAAGTATGAACGCAATATAATGAACAATCCTTTTAACATAAAACTGCAATTTCAAGTTCCATAACTCACCGAAAACATGCTTGAGTTTTTAAGGACTCACTAAAGCTAACATAATATGTTAGAGAATGAGGCATGCCTAAATAGCAAATATTTTCATGGTCATGACATTTTCATGATTGTCATGTACTGCAAAATATATTATGTGGTGTGGTGAAAGCATTATTGCATCCTCAACCGCATACAAATGAATTGGCTGACCAAGGCTATCGGAGATAAATACAGTTAAGGTTTGCATAAGTTGAGCATAATGGTTAAATAGCTTGGAAGCAAAGGGAAGCTCTTTCATGCAAGAAGTTCGAAACTTAAGTAAATAGTTGTCACTGATTTATAGACCACGCATGAAAATATACGACAAAATAAAAATGGCAAAGAAATAGCGATGACTTCAATATAAGTTAGTAAAACCTCAGTGATTATAGTTATGTTTTACTGTAGCGTAATTTCCGACTTCACTTTACGTGACTAAATATAGAGGTATAGCTTGGTACAAAGTTAAGTGAGTTGTATTTCAAAATAAAAGTAGCTACCTAGAACATTTGGTAAATTGGAAACCTATAGTAAATTAAAATAATATTAAAAGTACACAAACTACCTTGGAATAATACAAAATTGTAAAATAAACCTACAAGATCAAAGATGTAAAGCAATGAATTAAAAACCTTTTCTTATTTTTTATACTAAATTTCCATTGAATTTCACATGAATCAAAGTCAAGTCAATGAAGTTGGCAAAAAGTTGTAAGTGCACGGATCAATACATCCTACGCATACAACTATAACACAATACAGCCATGCGCTTGTTTATTTACTTTTGTATTTATTTACCTTTTAGTGTGACCGTTCCAGTCCTTGAATCTCATCAAATTGACAATATTCACTACTTGATTTTGTCAAGGAAAAACTAGCAATAAGCCTCACAACAATAAACTCCAAATCCAGCCCCGTCTAAATATCAGGGTTACAAGTACTCACGAACCAGTTTTACATCAGAAAACCATTAGATTGGGTGTAGTAAAAACAATGAATAAATCTCAAAGCACAAGAACTGTACCGAAAAGTGGTCTTGATGATCATAAAAAACAGTCTCATTTGTTAACCTCAACACACTTTCACCTATTGAAAAACAGGGAAACAAAAAATATCCACTGCTAAGCGTGCTCTCTGATTTCTTTAAGGATGGATGGAAAGGCTTTTTTATTATTATCCGCTTTTCTCAATCACTTGTGGGATGGCACGTGCCCCTATGCACATTCAACGCCTAGATTTTTCAAAAACAGACACCACTTCTTCACCTACTCTTTACTATATTATCTCTAGTCACTTATAATATGCTTCTCTCGCTTGTTCATCATCTTCTAGTAATCCCCACAACATAGGCAGCAAAGAGAAATACTATGACGCAAGGAGAAACAAATGTATGCACTTCTCACTGGTAATGCAATACCTCTATTAATAACAATACAAGCAAATGCTGTCTCTAGATCTCCTTCAATATTAATTTACTCACAAAACGGAGTGCCACACACCGACAGCAGCTAAACGTCTTTGCGTCCAAGCAATGTATAAACTAGTGAGAAAGACTAAAACGGAGAAGAAAGCTGCTCTTGTAAATACGTAGAGAAATCGGAAAGTGGTGTGGTGCGGAGTTGAAAATGATAAAAGAAGAGACCTCTCAAAACACTGATGCTACTACTTCTATCACAACATGCACAACAACTAGCGAATACTCCACAGTGGAGTAAACTCAGCCAAAAGAAGTGATAGAAACATTCGTACCAGAATGCTAGACATATAGCCTTTCCTTTCATCCAACACTCAGCAAAGTGCGAGCCTAACTCGATATAACTAGAAGTTCCAATATTTACTTTCGACCTGGTAAACTCAAACTAGAAATTTACTCTTATTCTGCCCAGCGCTACTCAGCCAGTCTTTCTTTCACCTACTCTTGGTTCGTTCACTTGTATCGATTTTTTCCTTCTAGGTTGGAAAAGCTTGTCTTATGTAACTAATGTATGTATACCGTTTTAGTCGCTTCCAGCGTTTGTGTGCGAATGTGACTATACATATGGTTATATGGACATAAAAAACACTCTCCTGCTCCACATAAATACATAATATTTATGAATATATGTATACATGAAAATGCGTTGAATTGGTGGAGGAGTATGAATGCAGTTTAAACTAACCCATGACTCGTGAGTTTAGGCGTAGCAACCACATAGTACATGCCTTTACTGTATGTATGTATGAATAATTCACATGTTCATTTCATCCATATTCATAAAGACTTTCATGTAAAAAGTTTTTGTAGAAGCAAAAATCGAATTAGCAGAAGCCAGGAGAAATTGTTTTGTACATGCTATGCTAGAAATTTCTATAAAAATGTACTTTCCAAGAGACAAAATGACAATGAACATTGTTTCTATAAAAGCGATGATATTTACGATTGTGAATATTGTGATGATGTACACAGCAGAGAGACAACAACGCTGAATGCAGAGAACTTTATACACATGTCATGTAGAAAGTTTTAGAATTCTAAAAAGGCAAAACAAGGGACAAAACACCATTAACTGTGCTTGCTCATTTTTTGTCAACACGCATTTAATTATTTCACAGCAGCTGCACACCAATCGCATTTCGGGAGTGTATGGAAGCAACGGCTAGTAGAACCTTAGCAGTGTTCTTTCCCTTTAAACGACAAGAAGGAAGGTGGTTATGCAAAAATAGTGGTGAAACATGTTCAGCAATGAAAAGCGCAAACCCCCTGGTGGTTCCCGTTTACTACTTTAAACAATCCTAGCTTTAAAAGGAAGGATAGGCCCCTTGAAGATGCAATGCTCAGTGTTGGTGTCAAGACCACTACTACTATTCCCATTGTATTTTCGTGAAATGAGGACACTCAATAACCTTGCAGCCTTGTAGCTATAGGCTCACTGCTTTACTGACACAAGAATTGAAGCCTTGAGCTTTTGCAAAATCATGTGATTCAGCCTCATTCTATGCTGTTTGAACTCGCCAGAATTTTTATATGAATTTAACGTTTATGGGAATACGTATATTTATCTATGTATGTGTACTACACAAGCAATGCAAATGCAAAATAAATAAGTTACAAATACACACTTTATATACTTTTAGGTACATTCATTTTTTGGAGATAACAAGAATCAAATCTGATGGGAAAGCCAAGAAAGCTAAAAAGGAAAGATATATACACACTACTTTTATACAAATGTCTCTAGAATGTAGGAAGTAAATCCTTTAGCGCACTTGCACAGGTGAATGGGCATATTATTGAGTATTTCCCTTCCGAACAGACTATATGCAATGCACACAGCTAAGAGGACTTAGTTTTGGATTACTTTACTTCGTCCTTCATCAATTGGAATGATTGCTCTCTGCTGGGTGACATAATCCTCTCACCATGTTACCTCAATCCTTTTCAGTTCAAATGAAATGGAAACAGCTATTTACTTTAGAGTTAATACTGTGGGGATTGGTGTCCTATTTTTTCCAGTTTCGTTAGTGTGGGTATACATTGTTAAGCATGAAAATAGCGTACAATCATTCCTTATCGTCAATATGCCATGTGCGTTTCTAGTAGGTGGTGGTGGTGTTGTTTTACTCTAGCTAATGCATTTGTATAATACCAAAACATACACCACGATGCGATGCCATCGTTTCATCGTCCAATTTGGATACCCGTGAAACAGCATGCTTCTGTGAAAAGAAGTACTAAAACATTGCCAAAACTGTATACAAATGTGGCATTTGTGCTCAAACTTTTACTATTACATGCTCACATATACCTAGCTCAAAAACTCAATCTTCAACGTATAAGTTTTTTATGTGGACTTCCTCATCTTAAATTCCTCTCAAATACAACCCTGCTGTTAGCAAGTACTATGTGATGTCTTGCACGTAGCAGAAACTGGAGAGCCCAGCGCATACACAGAAATTGTTGTGAAGCCTTCCCTTACTCTTTGCTTTTACAGTTTTACATCGATTGGAGAAGAAGAGAAAAACAGAATTGGAGTTCCATCAAATGGCCAGAAGCATTTTGGCTAGAGTAAACAAACTTTATCTAGATCTTAAAGTTTGCTTATTCCATCACTACAAAGTTTTCAGAACGCGAATTCGAATTCGCTACTATTCACTTCCTCACAATGCTCCGGAGATAGGAAAGGGAAATGAGAACGGAAATTATAAAGTTTCAGGCATCTTATACGCACAGTAAAAAGCACATGTACCGGCTGCCTTGATGTATAGCCATAGCATATGTTGTGTAAGGAATATAAAATAAAATGAAAATGTAGAGTTTATGTCGTAGGTAGGTAAATCCAATCTCATGCCATGTTAAACCATTCTTACATGACCAAGGACAAGATTGAAAATCTTCCTCGTTACGGCTATCCAACCTGAACAAATTGTAGCATCCAGGAGTGTAACGTAATCAACCTCTAAAAATTGAGTTGTAACATTGCACCCGTACAAGTCGTGTCGATTTGTTCAGCTTTCCGTGCTTTTTCAATTAACGAAATGACAGACAGCTAGCATTTGGAATGCTTTATAACTGAGTTATAACTTTCACCGAAAAGACTCAAGCAGATAAAGAGAAAATGTGTTTCTTTAATATTAATAACTTTCCTGCTAAAAGATGGTAAAAATAGCTATTCTATAAATAGAGAATTATTGTTGTGAAGTAAACAGGAAAGCTGCTAGCATACCTAACCTAAATGTAGTAAATAATTTGCTCTTTTCGTTTCATGCACGTTATCTAACAGTTTTATATCCTCAATAAGAGGAAACCAATTGAACAGAGGGTCAAACGGAATTACTTGATTTTACTCATAAACAGGTAGAGAATAAATGTTGAGGAACATATTACTTCATTTCACTTTAGTTGACAAACTGTGCATAGTACATTACCAAAATATGCTAGTAAACAATTTTCTTACAGAAATTCGAAATCAAGCAAGTATATTTAGGCATTTGGGTGGAAATGCTCATTTGATTTAAACGTCATATTCATACTAATACATCTTTTTGCTTCTGCGTCATGATTAGTATAATAGTAATAAATAAATATAAAGATATGAAATAATTGTGTTAATCCTTTGCGTTTGACAATCAGGACTTTTCTGCTCATAAAATGTACGACTATCTTTACTGAAAGGCATAAAACATGAATTCCGATTTATCTTATATTTTTTAAATGATATTTTAAAAATCTGTTTATGGAAAGAAAACAAACTATAAGGAAAAACTCAGAAAATTAGGGAAGATAATTTATAGCGTTGCATTAAAAATCAAGCAACCTACTGAAACTGAATTAACAGCCTTTACGGGACTAATAATAGATGATAGTCGATAGATGACCAAGCAAATTTTTACCTAAAGTAGTTGGATAATAATGTATTGATTATGATTATATGATACGCATTCCATTTTGTTGGTAAATGAAAATGAAGGACTAACTATGTATTATGCTGGGTTTTAAGCGTGTAACAAAGGTAAGGTAAGGTACACAAATAATACAATATTTTGCGCAATATGATGATTCCAATCCTTTTCATTGTCTTTTCCAACTACGCATTCTTAAATTCATTGTAATCTTTAATTACTTTTAGCATAAAAAAGTCTACGTACGGAATTTATTCGATTGTTTCACCAGAAAAATGCCAGGCAGCCACATCCACTGTACACTATTTCATGTAAATGTGAATGCTATCTAAAAACATGTTTGTTTCTCCTTTTCACTGACCTTCCAAAATTACCTCCAACCTCAACAACTAAAAACTGGAGTGCTATATTCTATAAAGATAAAAACAACTACATTTGTACTTACTTAAATATATGAAGAGTGTGAATGGATCAGGGGGAACACTGCACACTCTCTTGATGAAACAAACGTTTTAAGTGACACAACAGATAATGCTTCGTGGAATGATGATGCAATAGAATTTAATTTTCAATAACTATAATATGAATTCAAGGATCGAAATTACCTGTGAAGTGCGAATGAAGTTTAAAAGGAATTTTATTATAATTCGAGCAAAATTACATTTAATTCAAGGTCAATAATTGTGACTGTCAATCTTTTATTATCTTATTCTCCAAATTAGAAACAGAATAATTGTGACTATCACATTTTGATTACTATTTTGAGTTTTTTGGCAAAATGGTTGAATGAAAAATACCTAATTCTTTTACAAAAGAACTACCATTCTGTAATGCGCACTGACTGTGTACATTGTGCATGTATAAATGGTTTCCACATGTAACGTTTGGTTTTATTCCATCGGAGTCATTATTGCAACAGCTAACCTTACATTTTATTTATTCAAAATAGTAGCATGCAGAAACTGGTAATCGACGCTAATTATTATTAGTTCCTTCGAACTATTTACCTATTGCTTTCCACGAATGGCAAAGACAGAAAATTACTACTCTGCAAAAAGCTGGAGTGTTTTAAATTTGTCAGTTGTTAAAATGGATACAACGTCAAACTTGAATCCTAACTAACTTCAGAAGAGAATGTTTGGAAACCTTTGAGTTGCACTGCAATATATTTTTGATTCATAAATCTCAAT
>JAQIXW010002197.1:0-16297 GCA_034700685.1 Willowsia buskii | reverse complement strand
CAAGTATTGCTCTTCTTCTCTTGAACAAATTTTTTAACATTTTTTATTTATAAGCTTTCAAAACATTTTGAGAGTTGGATTGAATGAAGCTTTAGATATCTTGAGTATGTATCCATTTCATGTAGAGCATGTTATTATGACACAGAAAATAATGTACTTTTTTTATATGACTTTACTTTGGATTAAAAGGATACTTGCTATATTTGCTGTGGTTCTCTCTGGTGCTGCTGGAAATGGTGACCTCGTTTCTCGCTTTTGTTGTGCTTGCTTTTTTTTGGTGGCATGGCGGTGGGGGTGTTGTCGCCTATGACTCTTTTGCAATGCAACATTCCAATACTGTGTGCATATAAGAGACAACAGAATAATATTTTATATGATGATCACATAATAAAATATATTGTGGATAAATAAATGTAGGCTAATAGTAGTACTATATATTATAGTACAAGTACTGTGTTGACATCCGCTTGTGTATAGAAAACTCTACAAAACTTTTCTACTTGTAAAGAGCCGGCCCGGCTCTTTTTTTGGATTGAAATTTATTGTTTTTCCTGTTTCGTCGTCTGTTTTTCTTGGGAAACGACTTTGTTTGGTGTGATACCATCGTCTGGCCATTTGGTTCTGAATGTGTAGTGTTTTTACATTTTTAGCTCTTCCTCGCGTGATCTTTTCGTTCATATGAATTTGCAATGTGTAGGTATCATTCTTAAATGGAGAACTGTAAGGAAATCAGATGAATACTTAAAATGAAGACGGGATAATTTGGTGTATAAAATGTTTCACAATCTTTCATCTCTTTGCTGTATACTTTTTCCATTATTTTTTCATCATCATTCGTCTCTTCTATTGATTCTATAGCTGGGGCTTTTTTTGAAGAAAAAAACTAGAGAAAAAGTAGAGCAGAGCATAAAAATGTGCAGATGAACAACGGATTTTTGCTGGTGACATCTCAAGGGCCCCTCCTACTGCACACATCATTATACTTTTTCCTCTTCAATCCTTTTTTTATAAATAACAAGTAGGTATAGGCGTATGTGTGAGAAGACTGATCTTGGTCATGTTGTTGGTGGTATAGGTCTGGACTGGAAATGAGGTTACCTCGAGAAAAAAAGCACATAAATAATCCGAGTCTCTGAGAGAGATTATCACATACGGCTTCCTTTTTTTCTTTTTTCTTGTAATTTTTCTACTACATCATGAGATTATTATAGATTGTGTGTGTAGGCTTGATCAGCATTGTTGCTGGCTTTTTTGGCTTGTTGTGGTGGCTGTTACTGTGTCTCTATTTACTCTGAGGAGAGAACTGTGAGTCGTCCTTGAAACTTGTTCGTCATCATCGTTTCAGCTCGTTATTCGGCTCTCCCTCTCTCTCGCCCGTGCTCATACTGTTGATGTATTATGTAAAGTAGGTAGTGCTAGAAGTTTTTCGCACATTTATCGCCGTCAAGCAACATATCATTATGGCGGAGGCGCTTTCTGGCGTTCCTGAGGGATTCCCTTTTTGTATAGAAAAGCAGATTTTTGTAAGCAGATAGCACGGCAGCGAGCGACATTTTTGCAAGCGAGGCGAACACAAGATATACACAGCCATTATTTTTCTCAATCTGCCAATCTTTTTAAAAGGCTAATAAAAAAACTTTACCAGAATATATATGGCTTGCTGAATGCACAAGTAGATGGAAAAGTTTTCTGAGCAAAAAATATATGTTATGGCTCTCCATGTCATTATGTTTATGTGTATGTTGTATGTTGCATTGCAAGTTAGACGAGAGATAATGCAATGTTTATCATCAACAGAGTGTAGAGTGTAGTACGAAAACTTTGTTTTAATTGAGGAAGTGAGAAGAATAGAATGGGTTGTAGATGATGTTGTTGTTGTGCCGTCTGACAACGACCTTGGGTTTCCAATCAGGCGAGTCTTATTTAAGACCAATCCGTATCCTCCTATACCACTCCTAACAATGTACTCGCAAATGATGGTTTTGTAGCTGTAAGTTTACACACATAGTTTTTGAATAGAGAGAAGATCATTTCGTTTCAAAATATTCCTCCTCTGTTCTGTATGTATTATGTGCTGGTGTTCACAGTAAACATATTGTATAAAGTTGTTTCTCGATTTAATTTGGATTCTGGAAGTTTAACGCTTTTCATAAGTATTTTATTGCTTTCGGGTTCTAGGTATAGGAGAGGAAGAAGGTAAAAGATGATGCAAGTTGAGGATTGACAGTTACCCAAAGAAATATTGAGTATTTCAAATCATGAATGGCTGACACAAATTAACATTTAGTTGAAAGTGTGAGAATGTCCATTTCGCCCCGTTCATACACGAGTTTGAGATGACTATTAAATTTCAACTATGTATAGGTACAAATTACAATATTTTAGATAACATAATTTCCTGTTTACATCCAAAACATAAATGATTTATGCTATTCTCCATTCATTCTCAATTTAGTTTAGAAATATTTACATATAATCATGCATTCCATTATGATCAACATTTTTGCAGCTAGTGTTTTTGCTTAACTTTAAAAACAAATTCAATGATCAAGCAATAATTAGTCTGGGAGTTAAACTGACTGGCTGTGAGGCACAGAGAGCCCATTAAACTTCGACACAGCACGTTCCTCTTTTTTGTCTCACAGTACATTATTCAGCAGAGGCTTTTTTCATTGGCAATAAAAATATTTTCATTTTTTTCATTCATCTTTTTTTGTCGCTCCAGTACCTACCTATTTTGGAGTGGAGCAGACTGCCTGGTATATTTCCCGTATGCAATAATAAATGATTCAATACTCGTAAAACCATATTTTTATTGGTTTTCCTTGCAATAAAAATTCAGTCTTTTGTTAAACTCAACACCAACTTATTTCGTTCTCTCTCTCTCTGTTACTAGTTTATGTTCTGATTGTTAAACGAGTGCAAAAAAAGTGTAATCACAAAAAAATATTGCAGGAAAGAATGCGCATTGTAGACAAAAGCTGAACATGAATGAATGACGACTACCTATGCAAAAATATAATTGCTACTTGAGAGAGACAGAGACACATGCAATTTGTATTTTTTGATGGCAAAGCGACAAGAGAAGATGAGCCAAATCAGAGGAGCGACTAAGAACGACCTTGAGGAACGCAAGTTTAAGGCCGTCGTGCGTAATAAACTTTCAATATTACTTTTCCACCACGACTATGCCAGCAGCATGAAAAAATGACATAAAATTATCATCATCATCACCACCACCAGCGCCATTCACCCTTCAATAAGAAGAACAATTATGTCTACTAATTTTGTATTCATTGTCGTTATACATTTTTTTCTGCAGATTGTGTTCAAATTATTATTTGCAGACTAGAGATCCCCTTTTATAGGCTCTGCATCTTCTCTTCGAGCTTTTGCACTTGATTCACAATTAAATCTTATGATGACGATGAGGAGGAGGATGTGGAATTGCAGATATGATATGAAATGATGATGCGTGTACAAGTATGTAGAGAGGAGGTGGATTGGATATGGATGATAAAGAAGAATGGCACGTATGTAATCTCTTGTCTGCTTCCACTTTACCTTGCGTGTCTCCTCTCGCTGCTGAGGTTGTTGTTTCATCCGTCTCGTTTGTCGTGTCCTTGAGAGAACAGAGTCTCGCTTGCTCGTGTTTGATGTGTACACTTTATTATGTCAGGAGTTGCAAAAGTTGCCTGTTTACTGTACAAAGTAATGAAATATGAAAGATGAACATTTTCATCACAAGTGGAATTAAATGTCCAATTAAAGGCTGATATGATTCTTCTTATGAGCAATAGTACACCGACAGGTCGAGTCATTGGACGGGAACACAAATAAAATGGAGTTCTTGAACTATGAGCTGTATGTAATGAAGGATTAATTGGCTCAATTCAATGACGCAAAATCCACACACAGACTCCTACAATGTTGCTCGTTTTATTAGCCCTTTCATGTACACCTACACACGAGTGTGTACTGTACACATGGAGAGAAAGCAGTGTCAAAATGTCAAGAGAAGTTTGAGATATCCTAAGAATAACAACCAGTTTGTTAGGATCGCTAAAAATAGACTGATTACAAGGCAGAGAGTCAGTGTCCAGGTTATTTTGAAGCCGGTATTGTGCAGAACAATTAACGTAACAAGTAGCCGGCATATGTTGATCTCTATCATTTTATTATATTTTCTGCCGGTCAAACTGCTCTGCCAAGCGTTTAATTGCTTCTTGCTTCTAAATTTGGAATACAAACTACTATAATTACACGGCCAACTAGGCAAAATTATAGAGTTCTATGAAGCCAGCCTTATAACTGGTTATAGAGCTACTTTTCAATGCGAGCTGAAAAAGAGACGCCAGAAGGCAGCCGGCGTTTTGCTCTCTTTCCAGCACGTCTCGTCATATGACTCCTTTAATGGAATGTTTGAATGTTTTTATGCCTTGAGATTATACACATAATATTTCTATCATTCTCTTAAAGTGACATCATCAGATAAGACCATCAGCCGGAATTACTTCCTACTTGAGCAGCATACCAAATAGTATGCATGTATGTACTTTTTACGATAGCTCCAGTTTTCTTGTGTTTGTTAGTCCACTTGGTTTGTTGATTCGACCCATCTTCTTTTTTTCATTTTGATGAGTTTTCCATATTATAAAAAAGAAGAGAAAGATAATAAGTCGACGACACAATCAGATCATTATTGCAATGAAGATTTTTACTCGTAAAAAAAGAAGACAAGTCAGCATGTCATCGTGTCATTGGCAGGAGAGCAGCTGCTATAACTGCGCTTTCCTTGTCCATCCATCTCTCGAGTGCATGCCACCTCGATAATGAATATGATAAATGGGTATATCAACTTCAGTCATTTTTCTCAGGGCAAAGTTCACCCCTTTTTTGCCATTCATCCAAACAAGTTGAATTCCTTAACAGTCTTCTTATGTGTGAATCTGTTAATGTGGCATCTATTTTTTTGTGGCAGAAAGAAGCCTTAATTTTTCATGCAGATCTAAACAGCCAACTTGTTCTGCTATGCTGACGGAACTGAAAAAGAAATGCAGATGAGAGATTCTCTATATATCCTGCTGACATTTTTGTCATGTCACGTCCAGTTTGTCAGTCAGTGTCCTGGAAGGAGAAAAACAAGCAACTTTTTTTTGCATGATTGCTTCGTTTGGAGAAGCGATTAAAAATGATAGCAAACTGGGCCTATATGCAAATTACATTAAGAATTATCCCTCTCGTGTGTCTTCTCTTCATCCATTCAAATTTATATGATTGAATAAGCATTCAGTTTACAGGTCCGCAAAATCAAATAAAGTGAAAATACGTGAATATCCAATAATTTGATACATCATCAAAGAAAACAGTTTTGCTTGACCGTCTGCTTTACTCGTTTTGGCTTCTTCACAGTTTTTATTATTGCTTGTTGTCACTGTCATTCCATTAATCCCATTCATCTGTCAGCCTAATCACTTGCTTATTTGGGAAAAGCATTTGAATAAAAAAAACAAAAATGAAAAATTGATGATGCAACTTGACATACTTTTGACACTACGTTTCTTTGTTGATGCGTGTTTTTGTGTGTGCTCCTTCCTGTTTCCATTCTTCCCATTAGGAAATGAAATATATATAGTCATTCGTCAAAAACGTCAAGAACATGGCATACCTATATAAAAATAAGGATACATAAAAACGTTTTCTTTGTTCCAGACGGAAACCTTGTGAGTTGTGACTAATATGGGGAGAGGGAAAGGCTTAGTCATAATCAATGCAGCAACAAGAGAACTGATTATTGAGCCACTCTAATTTTTCATAGAGAACATAAAAAGGATTTTTGCATAAATGCTTGATTCCCAATTGACGATTATGGCAGCCACTCACGAACTGTCTGGTAAATAAAATAGAAACCGAACATTTTTGAAGAAGAAACCAAATACATGCGAGCATATATATCTCTCCCGAAAAAGTTTTTTGCTGGACGACTTGTTCTTTGTCACGTCACATGAGTCATTTCTTCTTCTGCTGGCTTGGCTTGGCTTCTTCCGAAGACTACCACCGACACGAGAAAACGACGATTTCCTTGTTTTTGTTCGTTGTGCTTATGCATACGTATTAATTCGATTGCACACACACATGGACGCACAAACTTTGTGTGCGACACAAGTTCCAATCCAAAACGACTCATGTATCCCCTATAATTTTACATTGTTCTCATAAGTCTTTGATAACGACGATTGTGGTGATATGATGTCAAGCCATGACGGTTCATTCTTTCTGGGCAATGACCTTAATTAAATGGTTGTGTGTGTGGCTTGAACCTATTGACAGTTTGACTTTGACTTTTGGGCAGGTATACTCATAATAAGCTCTGGAAATGCATTAGCGTATAGCGTGCGAGCATGATGACACTAAATAACCACTTTACTTTTAAATATCCTTTTTCCTGATAAGCTCTCTTATGCAATATTCAGTAATCATTAGCTCTTTAAATTAGCCTAGTAATAGTACACAAGTATCACTCTAGCTTCCTTGCTTACACTTCTCATAAATTTATAGCCTTGTCATCATCACCAAAAAACCGCAAATAAACGAAATGAAAATCAACATGTCATGTCACCCTGTGTAGAATGATCGATTACACAACTTTTCACTTTTTCGTCACAAAAATAAATTTCCACATTCATCATGATGACTAACCAAAATAACTGATAATGGTCAATAAAGACCAATGCTATGGCCATCAACACAAAAAACAAAAGAGGCTGATGCACTGATTAAACCTATCTCATCAATTTTTTTTGGGTTACGCAAAGACACTTGAAAAATTCCACAAAATAATAATGAAATCCATATGAATACGCCCCTTTCTGCCAACAACATCATAAAAACGTCACATAGAGCAATGAAATAATTGCTGCACTTTTTTTCGCTTGTACATCCCCAAAAATAATGACTTTTGTAACAAAAACCGTTAACCTCAACTTTTGTCATTTGAGCTTCATTCCAAAAAAGATTTTTTCCTGTTTTGTGGAACAGTTTACGGGATTTTCCCAACAAAAAACCAATAAACCAATAAAATTAAATGTGCATCAAAAAAGCTCTATTTCTGTTACCTCTCTGCTCTCTTTAATTTCTAGTGACAAAAAAATTATTGTGACAGTAGCATTTGCGCATCCGAAATAACTGTGTGTTATATATGTTCACCCATAAATAAGCAAAAACAAACAGAAAGAACATGAGACAAGGAAAATAGGAGACAATGACCCAGAACAGAGTAAACAAAGAGCTGTAATAAACCGGAGTCAACTCAGGCCAAAACAGAAACATGATTAAATATTAAATCAATCCATTCTTTAATGATTCAAGCTGCATGTGTATATATGGAAGCGCATATATAGGGAAAATAAATAGGAAATAAAAAAATTGTTTTGTCATGCAAATATGCAATGAAGAATGGAGAAGCAGGCTGTGTGTTATCCAACACCACCAGAAACAGCCGTTGTGTTTCAACGTTCTGCGAACAAAACGATAGAATAATTTAGAGTCATTTTCCTTCGCACCACGGCATATACACAAAATGACATGCTGGAAGTAGGAACGACGTGTGTGCATCACATTACAGATTGCAATAAACCGATAAAAATATACATACGAGAGAGTCGTGCGTTTCTTCTTCTTAATTGCGGAGCTGTCCTAGTGTACACACCTGATTTTTCACCTAATTGTTCATTTCCACAGGTTCTAATGTTATTCATTTGGGATTGACACTTGCCACATATGAATGACCCCTAATCCTTAACTAAGGTGAAGAAACCGGTTGGTTGGAAGAATTATAGCAAAAAAAAACTCTAAAAAGAGAAGAAACAGTAATCATATCTTCCTCACCAATTTTCTCTCTTGGTTTCATTCCTTCAGATATAAAAATATATAGAGAGAAGTAAAACGAAGAAAAATAAACTATATACTCATACAGAAAAATTACTGGAAATCATGATGATTGATAATAATAACAGTTGTTGGTTTCTCTCGACTGACTCCTCTCTCCAACATCCAATTTGAGTACATTTTTTTCCTTGGAAGAAGAAGATACACACAAGTCAAGTAAAGTCACAAGACAAGACAGGAAATAAAAAATATAACGACGAAACCAAAAAGTCCATTGCTCTCGTTTTTGCTCTCCTGCCGTTTTTTTCATACCTTCTTAAAACGAAACCAAAAATGCTTAAAGTTGGAAAAACAATTTTTTTTGTTTCTTGTAAGCTTATTAGGATGTATCTACGCCTTACACAGAATAGCAAAAAAGGCGACACATTTCTACATTGCATTTTTATGTCGCTTCTCCACTGCTCCTGTTTCCATCTGATAAACAAATAGTATGGCTCTATATTGTATATCCGCTCGCTTTGCAAGAGAAGCGACAGCTCCAAAATAAAAAAGACGATCATGATGATTGGCTTGGTTGGCTTGGTTGAAAAATACATAAAACCAAGTTGGTTTCGGTTGTCGTTCCAGCAGCGAAAATATCTTTTATGTGTCGTTTCATATAAAATGTGTGTGTGTTCTTTCTGGTTTAGTAGGCAAGGCAGGCAAAACAACTGTTAGATATTCTCATGAGCGAAGCCAGTATAAAAATAAGATGTTTCGTATGATTCCTCCTCACAAGCTTATTATATAATGCAATAAATGGTAATCATAATGATTCCTGTTTTTTAAAAGCTGTTTAGCTCTCTTTTTACACGCTTCTCGCTTCCAAGTTATGTTGGTGGTGTGGTGTGGTGGCTTAAGGTTTTTGGTGCTCTTGTGTGTAAAAGCTGATGCATGTCTTTTTTCTTCTTCTTCTCCATATTTTCTTCACATATGAACAGCAACAGCGTATTTTTTTAGCCTTCTAAACTTTTCAACATTGTATTCCATACAGGATTTCAACTCAGCTAAAAAAGCATGCAGCATCGACCATATCATGATCATCATCACCCCAACGTCAACAAAACAACAGCCGGCCTTCACTTCCTCCCAGTTCACTGACTCCTTGTCGATCTTCTCTCTCCTGCCATCATCTTCTTTTCGCTGCACTTTTTTATAGGTATATATACTCCTGGCATCATGGCATGGCCTGACTCTCTGATGCGTAAGTTCAGGAGAGAGAGGATAAAAAAAATTAGGTATGGTAAGGCGAAAAGATCATCAACATGAATGGCACCATGGACGATGGTGAGGATGATCATGATAAGTTACATGAGAAGTGCATCATTTTAATCTTAATCTGTAAGTCATTAAGCTGATGATACTATGTGTTTTTTATTGGGTTGTGTAAAAAACATTTTATTTTTAACAATAAAATAAAATGTTAAATGTCATGTCATTCTATTATTCTCATTCCAATTCAGAAGCGGAATTTCTGGAGAAAAGTTTTTTATTGGGGAGTTTATTTGATTATCAGAAAACACCTGCGCATATTCACACGTTTTTGGAATGCGAATCTTTCCAAGTGGAGACTAGGCGACTAGGAACAAAGGCTGGAGGGGAGGAGAAAACAAAATAAGTTATATGATTATGCTGCTATAAATATAAAATTCTATTTGGCCCCATGCTGTGCGCTGATGTGAAATCTGTTATACATTTCTTTTTTAAGAAGGAGAATAAGAGGTAGGTATAGAGAGAAATGGATTTCTTTTCCATCGCCACGCCAGACACCATACTACCAAAAGTCATTTGAATGTGAAGGTATTCCAGGAGCAGCAGCAGGGGCCATTGTTCATGAGTCTCCTTTATTCCAGATAAAATAGCAGGTATAAAAAGCCCTAACTGATTGTGTTCCTGTTACCGTAAAAGTTTAACCTGTTGTTGGTCTCTCTGGTATTGTTGATTGTTGCGTGTGTTGTGCGTGATTGGACGGGAAGGAGGGAGGAAAAGGGGGAAAATGAAGGCGAGATAACAATGTAATGAGTGTAATGTGTAATAGCAATAAATATCCAATTCAGCATTACATCCCATTATAAAGGATAGATTGTGATTGTGTGACAGGCTTAAACATAGTATTTTTTTCTTATATGACGATAGTGATAAGGAAAGAGGAAAGGAGGAAAAAAAGGTTTGGAGAAGTGAAAGGGAATGTCAAAATGTGCTATGGCTAGTAATAAAGCATAAGATAAAGTCAAAGTCTAACTTTTGTGTAGGGAAATTATTAATGCTATTTGGGAACATACGACATATCATAAAAATGTACACTTACCATATATGCTTGGATCACCAAACACAAAAGGGCAATTTCAGAAGGGATATCAAGGAAGGTGTAAATAATCAATGTCAAAAAGCTAGAAATTCTTCAAGATTATGTATCCGCGTTGGAGTAGGGAAGAAAAGGTAAAAATAGAAAGGAAACAAGTAGAAAGGCAGATAAGACATGTCTCATGTCGTGACTTCTTTTTCGTAAAGAGATTCTCCATCATTGCATTCCACTCTTTTTTATGTCGTTTATTATTGCAAATGTACCGAAAATCGAAAGTGCCGAGGACAACTTACGTGGAACCGTTTTTATGCCTTTTTTGTTTTCAGAAACAATTTTCCATGCACACTTGGATTCCTTCTGGAAATGTCAGGAGGGGAGATTTCTATGCAAAAAATATATTTTTAAACTCTTTTCTCTTGTTTCGCTCTCCATTTTCTCTCTCCAGTATAGTGGCACTTTTTCACTTGAAGATTTTATAGTGACGAGTAAGTGTTTAGAAAAGAGCTTTAAAACAAACCAGCGTTTTCTGTACGCTTGAGTTTGTCTGCATAATGCTTTGTACGAAAATCTATCTGAAAAAGTTGATCATTCTTTTTCTTCGTCGTGCTTACCAAAACCAGCAGCATGCTCTCGTGAGTTGAGTGGAATGGAGAGAGAGAAGAGGAGAGCGTGTGTAGGGGCGATTGACCTTGTTTACATCCCTTCCATCCATCCATCCAACAACCGCTTTTGTCTTCATATAAAAAACTATATACATCTTTACAGCTTATATCTCTATATAGTTTATATACCACTTCTCTCCAAAAACTGTATTCCTATTTCTACCTTGTCAATTTCTTCGTCAACTTCTCTATACACCATGTCATGCCATCAACCACCACCGCAAAAATACACAGCAACGAAACCACCGCCGTCACCACCCCACACACACATAATACAAGTATGCTCTTATTGTTTGGTGGAAACCCGGCAACCCTACTTGTCTCCTTTTTCTTCTTCTCTCCACGTCTTCTATTTACATCTTGTCAAGAGAGGAGAGAAGATTCTCTTCACTTTAAAAAAAAAAATGTTGATCTCAGCAGAAAAACAGAGTATCTGAGATCTACCCAAAAAATCCTACATTTTCCTCATCGTATCACCAGCTCCTCGTCAAGTTCATTTCATCATCTGAGAAATGAAGCGCAGGCAGATAGTCTATCCATGCGAGCAACTCATCCGTGTATTATTATTATTATTACAACTCCGGTTTTAGCTGTAAATCTACTGCGTATTGTGAGCTCTCTCCGCTGAAAAAAAATCTCTGCTTTTTTCAACTCCTTCTTCTCGGCATGTTCCGTGCATTCGTCAAGTGGCCCTGTATTAAAAGCGTTTCTCGAAAAACAGCAGAGAAGCATAGCAGCAGCGACAAAAATGCTGTCTTTTAGATCGCCACACACGAAATTTTTATTTTCTCATTTCCCTTTCATCTCATTCCTTCTACGACTCTCACAATTTCAGCATCTGTCCACCTCCCAGTTACCCCTTTCCTTTAGAGAAAATATTAAGCATATCAAATGCTACTCTTTCTATATGGAACAAAAAACTGCGTGTTGTATACCTACTTATATAAGTTCTTATTCTTTTCTACTGCGTATATTTTTTTTCGCTGCCACCACCACCACCTTTTTTGGCTCTATATGGACCTCGTCCTTTTGTTACGAGAAGGAGTTTTAGAAGAGCTCTTGTTGCTACCCGGTTTTTCCTCCTCCTCCTTCTCTGCTGACACATTCAACTCAAAACCAAACACACACACACACGCTCGGGCACTGTTGGTAAAAATTCTTGATATCACCTTTCCCTATTGTATGTGTTCCTTTTCTTCATCATCCATTGTCCAAATCAAATACGCCTCTAGCTCCAGAGATTAACTTTCATAATGCAAAATGCTTTGGAGCGCAGCACATAGTACATAATATCATACGACAGGAGATTTTACAGAGAGAAAAATAGGTATGTAGTTTTTAGTGGAAGGAAACGCTTTGCTTTATTATTACCGTTTCGGGTGTTGTTGCTGTTGTTTGTTGACAGAAAGAGGACATTGCCATGCGATGCGGTGTCGGTCGTTACACACGATCCTCAGTACATTCTCAAAAAAATGAGAGAAAAAAACGGTATCACCGTTTGTTTCAACAGTAGTCCCTACTCTGAAGTCAGTTTTTGTGTGCTGATTTTTATTACTTTTGTACCGTCCTCGTCACCATCACCAAAGTCGTGTAGTCGCATATCTATGTCATGTCATGCTCAATCTTTTTTTTTTCTTCTTTTTTTTGCTTCTCTCGTCTCCTCTTCCCTCATCTTACCGTCACCAGTTTTATTGCCATTTTTCCATAAAAATTTCCCCCAATCCAATTTTACGACTTTTTCATCTCTTTCTTCCTCTCTCTTTTTTGCTCCTGATCTAGAAGGCCTGCGTTTAGGTCCTGCGCACCTCATTTCGAATTGTAATCCATTCATGAAGCTAGAGAAAAACTTTTGTAATTTTGGGGATATCAGTGGTGATATTTGGCAGCTGCACACAGTAGTATTGGGATAAGGGTACAGAACAGAGAAGATGAAAAAAATTTAATTGCTTTCCTTTATCATTTTAATTTTGTTGTTGACCCGAAAAAATAAAAATCGTAAACGAGCAGAGAATGCATAAACAACTGATTCAAAACTTTTTTCTCATGAGCATGAAACCTGAGCTGATTTCTAAGAATTCATCGACATATATTTTATTACCGGTTTGATTAGTGGTATCGGTATCGTCGTGCCGTGTGCGTGTTATAGCGGTGGGAAAAATTTATGCAATTTTTTATTCCTTTTTCTGTGTCACCAACAAAAATATGTAATGAATTTAGTCATAAATGTCATGTCTGACAACTTACATAACGCAACTACACAAATACTCACAGCAGGGTAGTCCAAAATGAACACCAATTTATTTCCCAAAAGTAGTGCTCATCAACGTCACTATATTTGCCATGATCGGATTTTATTCTGCCGATAAATAAAAATGAAAAGCTTCTTCAGAAAGTTATAGGCACATATATATCCAGCTCGACTCGGTAATAAATAGAAACGAACTTTTTTATGAGCGGTAGGAGAAAAATATATTTTTTATGACAATCTGTCTCTCCCCAGTACTTACACTAGCTTTAATATTCCTTCCGTGTGTGTGAGAGACAACGATAAAATATTGACGCTGACAATGATGATGCTCACATCATCTTCTCCTCAACATGTAGAGACATCGCTAAAAGTCATGTCACCTAACTTTACACGAGCCGTTCCACATAGTCACCTTCTCCCACCAAAAAAAGCCAAGCTGTACGAAAACCCATGAAAAATCTTGCTCAGAGATCATCAGGAAAAAAAAATTATGACGAAGGTGACGTCTCTTTATGCACGTTTCCGCTTCATGTCCTATTATGAATGCATGTTCTGATGAGTCTCCGTTTTTTGTTTCATCCCTGCCGTTGTTTCGTTTCACCCTATCTCCTCTCTCTCTCTCTACTCCCTTCTCTTTAAGTACTTGTTTCTAATGTAGAAAAAACATCGTAAAAAAATCATCTCGAAAGAGAGAAGAAGCGCATCATCATCATCAAAGCGAAAAAAAGTCGGTTGGAAACAGAGTAAAATCGAAAGAAAGAGTGATGCGGTGATATGATATCAAGCTTTTGCACAAACCATGCTCTCGTCATTATATTCAGTACGAGTATAATGTACAGTTTGAAAACAAACCGGCTCATCACAACAAACCAAACCAAAGCATACTGAAGAAAAGTCAAGCATTAAAAAAGTCAGAGAAACAAAAAAAAAAGCAGAAAAGAGCAAAGAACTCGAAGAAGCAGCGAACTGTAAACGGCCTTGCTTCTCTCTCCTTTTTTTACATGTGCATATTATTATCTTACCAGCGAACAAGAAGACATACTCACATTACCATCAAATGCGAACAATGTTTTATAATAAGTCATCATGATATTGTTGTGAACGCCATTCTACTCGTTTTCCTTTCCACTAATAATACATTACACAGACACACACACGACGAGAGAGAACTTATGCACAACGGATCATTTTATTCAATTTCCCTTGTGAAATGGGCGGGGATGAAAAGTGTATGCTTCTTATCATTCTCATCATTTTCTTACTTGTGGAGAGTGATTGGAGACGCCCCGCTGGCAAACAATTTGCTTGAGAATCATCATAAATAATTTTTTACAAATTTTACAATCAGTCTCAGCATTTCCAGAGAGAAATTAAATTTGAGAGAGTGAGAGACAAGCATTCTTACTGGCCATCGCATAATTTTCTCGTTTAAATTAGAGAGGCATTTAGAGACTAGTGTAGTGAAAAATGTCACGGCCATTATGCCACTTAAAAATGGCAGCTTATATGAATTATATGTATAGACTGTATATAGTGGGCATACAAAAGTGGGATTTAATACCGGCAATTTAATTTTGAAAAAGGAGATCTCAAGATGATGAGTGGTGGTATGATGGGAAGTGAGAGGGAGAGAAGTTGGAAGTAGGCGAAAATGGAGGAAATGATGAAGTGTTTACTGGAGATAGAGCACATACACACATGTGGTTATTATGGGCTGTAAAAGAGTCAATGTTCTGTGGTAAAGATATATGCATATATATTTTTAAGTCTCTATAATGTTTCTTATGAGTGCTCTTATTATTATTCCCAGATAAAAAAATATACATAGAAAACAGACTCTCAGAAGAAGAAGAAGCAGCGAAGATGACGATGATGATGATAAAGCCATGTCATGCGAAAGCACAAAAAGGAGATTTATCAGTTGAAAACTAAGGCTTAGTAAAAAAATACTGAGAAGACGAACGACTCTGTTTTGTTGTGTACTCCTTTTCTCGCTTCTACTTTTCTGCTGGAGAAGTAGTGTCTTAAGTAGTTGGGTAGATATACATCCATTCTTTTCTACAAATTATACATATATGCCTTTAAATATATCACTCATTTGAAAGCACTCTCTATAAAAAATATACTTTTGTGAAGTAAGCAGTTATAGAGTGCCCTACACAAGTCATGTTTCTCAGTCAGCTGCACGTGTCCTTCTCCAAAAATTCTTAACTTCTTTTTCTTCAGGCTATACACTCACACGCACATATTTTCTTTCTGTAGAGTAGACCATATCCAAAAGATATAATAATTTCTTGTGGAAAAAGCTTACCCAAGTCAAAGTCACGTTGCTGCCGATATTGCAAGGGAGAAAAGGAAACGGAGAAAAAAGAGCCGGCACATAGCAACATCGTCATCATCATCATCATCATCATCGTGGTCGACATCCTTTTAGTCTTCATGGCAATGGGAGAGGAGGATAGCACCATTTTAATGTGCTCCATGCCATTCGCCACCGCAGAAAAGTAATGTATCACCAGAAACGAAACCAAAACCACTGATTCTATTCCACCTCATCATCAGAAGCAGAGAGAAGAGGATCACGGGTGGGTACCCGTTTTTTTTTATTATATGCTCATTTTATTAGCTCTCCACTAAATTTCAAGTTTTTTAAGAAGGACATGAAGCGAAAAATATGATTTCATCTTTTCCCCCACTTCCTACTACTCCTCCTGCTCATTTGCCCCGAAAAATAATGGCAAAAAAGTTATTATTGAAAATAAAATTGCCTTATTCGGAGAAAATATGATGTTACCTGATATACTTGTTATTAGTAATGTGAGCATGATGAAAAAACATACATTTTTTGAAAAGGTACACGTGACATGGAAGAGGACAGTGTTCCTTCATGTGAGATGATCTCAGAGACAGGGAAAAAGTAAATAGCTTTATCAAAACCAACTAAATTCAATATATTTTCATGGCCTAATTGAGTTTTTCCCTTCGGATCACATCATCACACTCAGCAAGTAGCAAGCAACATCAACATCATTATAAGACTTCCTATTCACTATTCTCCCGTGTAATTCAAGGCAACATAAAAAAAATAAATTCAATCTTTTTCCTCTCTTTTCCTTGCCTTGCCACTATTTTTAAACATTTTCAATCCATTTTCCT
>JAQIXW010002196.1:0-16302 GCA_034700685.1 Willowsia buskii | reverse complement strand
TACGGCAATTTTAACATTTGTAAGATCATAACTTAAATTAGTGTGATACAATTTGTCATTTAAAATAGCATTGAATTGAATTCATAGTATGTAACATTCACCAATGGCTGTACGAAATGGCTGTCATTTTCTGCTGATTACTGAAAACGGTAGAGGTTGACATGAACTTCCAAAAAAGGCATTCGTTTTGACAAGTTAGTCATACTTCTCAAGGGAAAAAAGGGAGTTATTTAGTGATCAAAATTACCAGGTTGAGAATTATTGTAGATTTTCGTCTTGAAGCAGATTATGCTTAAACATCTGCGCAAAAATGGATAACTGTCAATTTTACTTGCTCGCCATTGCATATCTACTATCATCCTATTTCCACAAAATCACCACATCCATGGACAGTGGCAATGGTTTGAGGAAAAAATTCATCGAATCTAGCAACAACGAAACTTTTTCCTTCACTACTCTCTCTTCTGATGATCCTGATCCACCAGATACAAATGAAACGTGGAGGGTGACAAACTTTCAAATACGGAACATAACCACCCTCCTTTCTGAGTATCCACTGGTCTCTCAGTCTCTTCCGGCAAAAAATTCCAGTCGATATTTCTGCACCAAAAAATCATCTGCCTCGTTGACCCTATCAATTAAAAGTTTCAGGCATGGAGTGATGTTTTTAAACTTTTCCTATTTTATTGGGAAAACACAAGAAAGTGAGCCTCAAGAAATCAACGATACTACTATATCCGACGAAAGCCAGAGTGCTCTACCTAATTCGATGGAAATCATCGAAAAGGAAGCAACCACCGAACTGAATCCACCTCAGTCCAAATTGGAGGCAATAATGGAAAATGCACCCTCTCCCAGCATTACCCTCAAAACTTTAGAATCAGAATTAAATCATTCGCCAGTGTCAATCTCAATCTCGTCTCTCCCAAACTATCAAGAAGGAGAAGTACCAGAGCTTTTAACAAAACCTGAAATACATAGAAAGCGACGGTCTGTTATACTTGAAACCATATCGCCAAGTGGAACGCCATCCATGCCGGCCGTTGATGATGGCTCAGGGAATGAAATAAAGTTGGAGCAACTAATGACCACTGACAAGACTGACAACTTGGATTTAAATGGAAGCATTTCAAGTCCATCATTGACAGTTGCTGCATCTTCTAGTAATAACGTGACAAACGCGATTGACTCGCTGACATTAGTGCAGGCAGTTGAAATGATCAAAACTGCAGCAGCTGCCATTTCCAAAGGTTCTGTGGTTTCTACCGGCCCTGCACTAGATGCAACCGCTACAAACAAACCTGATGAAAATTTGAATTCCATAATTTCAAATGGAAGTAGTCTTGACCTGTCATTATTACCCACAGAAAAAAGTGCTCTCTCTTTACCAGCAGCACAAGAATCAACAGAAAACCCAAAAGTTGTAAGTACCAGTATCAATGACATAAAAGAATCAGAATCGGCGGAAATAGAAATGACTCACCATCATCATCATAAATCGAAAAATGGAAGTAATAAAAGTTTCAAGAGTGAACATAAGAAGCGGAGAAATAGAGGTAAAAAAGTTGATAGTGTGGAACGAACTGAGAAGGATGGAGATTCCGACGATGATGACGATAATAATGACCATGGCAGTAGAAGCAGTAGCACTAGTAGTAGTAGCAGCAGCAGTGAAGAAGAAATTGATGAGCATGCAGAGAAAAAACCAAAAATTTCATACAAAATGTGGAGAGCATCCCTTGAAAAGAAAAATAGACCACCGGGTCTTTATGTTACAGTAAGTAAAAGATCACCAATTGGTGAGAGCATTCGTTATAGCATCCATTCTAGAAAAAAAAACTATTTATGATTCATTCACAGATATCAAAGTATTTTTGTTCGGCTATGATGAATTCGTCTACTTAATGCATGGTAAATTGCAAAGGATATGATGATGGCGTATGTTTTATGTGGTTGAAAAGTACAAACTTTTGTAAAGTCATGCTTTAACATCAAAATAAATTTCCCAATTTTAGAAATGAAATGTATACCGTAATTTGGGCAGTGATAAATGATGATGAGTTGAGGGTAGAATCAGCCTCCCGTGTGCATTGATACTATTATTAAAAACATTTATATTACCGGAAATAACCCTTTTGCCCTTTACGTGTAAAAAGATATGGCTGCTAAATGAATCTATACAGGGAAGCGGCAAACACGCCTCCAAATGATGTAATTTTGTTAAATTAGTTGGTGATAATGAAATATGGAGGTGAAAATGCCCAGATGTGTTAAGACTGAACATTCAAAACTTCGCTAAAATTAGTCATCCTGGAAAATAGATAATACATATGATTAAAACACGAGCATTAATGGTGATGTTAATATAGCTAATTCAATGAATTTAGGTGAACGACGACATTATTTTTGACAATTGGGAAGGCATATGGGACAAGCATTTTGTACTTGGAAAATGGACGGGGTCAAAAACATTGATATCTGAAGATTGGAATCAAACAAGTTTGTTCATGAATTGGGATGCGGAGTCGACTGGTCGGGACCTGAAGGTAAAAGCTTTTGTATTTGGTGAATGAAAAAATATCATATATTTTCATGCAATTGCATGATTTTCCATGAGTCTATGATTTATCTATGTAGATTACGTTTGAATGGGAACCAGTCGAGGATTATGAATTATTGTTAGCTGATATAGACATTTCAACCATGATCTCTTCCGAAATCCCATCATGCACTTCACCACCCCAAACTTGGAGTAACGACGAAAGCTACAGCTCGGAAAACAATGACCAGTTGGGGCAAATCGAAACACCAGAAAAAATAAGCTCAGCTCTAGACTTATCAAATGAAGGTGAAAATCAAACATCAATAATTGTGTTAAAGCAAAGTAAAAATGGAAAGAAAGGCTGGGAAATTGTCAGAGCGGGCACCGCTCAGCCCTCTACTTGGGGAAAAATTGACAACCTTGAGCTTCATCAGCTTCCAGACTCTAACCAAGTTAAACTTGGTACACTGGGAGCTACTAACCCTGAAGACATTTTGCATGAGATTTTAGAGAGGTTGCATACTAATATACATGCCGATATGGCACCTGCTCAAAGTATACCAACCACTGAAAATGCCGCTTTCACCCCTCCAAAAGAGACTCCTTCATTTGTTGACCATATCATGGAACTCGAGGTCAACCCAAGTATCTTGGAAGCCAATAATACTTCGACTGTTTCTGCCAGAACAATACTTTTAGAATCATCAGCAATTGAAACTGCTACAATTACCGACAATACTGTCGACACTATGACTTCCAATGTCAACATTGTTTCCTCTCTTGAAACATCCTCAACATCAAACACAATAACCAACGAAGGAACGGTAACGAATATCCAAACAACTATTGTTCCAGCAGTAACGAATACTCCAAACAATCCAAACCCGTCTGGAGACAATCCCTCCAGTTTATTTGATTCGCTAAATCTTGCTACACCGACAAATACACCGGTAAACGAAAATATGAACACACAACCTATCTTTAACGCTTTGCCCATTAGAAAGACCGACAAAGAAACAGCTTTGTTGGTTAGCGTATTTACCGGAAGCATTGCACTTGTAATTCTTGTGTTGACAGTGAAAAAAAGAATGGATATATCTTCGAAAGGACGGAATGCTAATCGTTGATGGAATTATCGTTTTTGTGTGAATTTAAATCATTAGTGATACTTTTTAAAATTTTTATTTTAAGATATACATACGAGTGTGTAATATTTTACTAGCGCTAGACTATTAGAGCTTATAATGATTAGACGATTTATCAGGTTTACATTTATGCCTTGTAAACATTTGGTCATTCCCGTGAATCCATTTAGTCGCAACTGAAAAATATGTTTCAAAAATTTTATATGGTTAAAGTTATAACTGTATGCGTTCATATGATTACGAATTTCTCGGGGACTAAACGTAAGAAAAGAAGTTCAATTAAAAATACAATCTTACTGTTCTTCACGCCATAGACTACAGGACATGCCCCATGCAACGTGTTTCTAGCGATAGATCCATCAGGGTACAGATTACCCCATAAGATAGCAGAACCCTTCACCGGTCGAACGCTTATGTTTAGCATGGGGAATGCTGTGTTTCCTCCCAATTCAACGTCTGATAGCTTTAGTGATTGTGATTAATATTCTTTGTTAAGAAGCCTTTAAAATACGATATTTTGTACTAAAAAAATAAATGTTTCAACTTACATAAATCATAAACGTTGCTATTCTATCTCCTTGTAGCTCATCTTCCGGCTCAAGAAATTCTTTCAACTGTAAATTACAAACAATTATTTGTGAAAACCGGTAACGTAAATACAGCCATCATATCCTACTCATTTTATAACAGATTCATATTTTTACAACGTCCTCCTGAAGAGCATCAGTGTGAAGGGAATAGTGACCTCCAGGCCGATAGCTTGCTGCAGTGATTGTATACACGAATTAAAAGATAATATTATGTAGCACCCAACTTTCTAAAAAAATTGTATGAACAGTAATTCAGGAAGGTGGTTTCACCAAGCTCACCAACTTGCAACTCTTCCGCTGAGTCTTCCTGTGAGAGAAAGTAGCCTGTTACCGATTCGATTCTCTTGCTTAAATACCCAAAAGTCGGATGACCCAAATCATGAATCCATGTTTGTGATGTTGTACGAATAATTGATGGCTCTGAGTGTAAGCCCCCTCGGATATAAAATTGCGTATGAGATCGTTTCAGTTGATAAAACGAAGCATCTTCTATTGCAGCAACTTCTTTGTCACTCATAAAGTCATAAATCACAACTACTTGGGGATCTTCATGATAAACTTCTATTTTTAGTGGTGAAATTTGGCGAACAGGGTCACTGCTTGTATCCAGATAGCATTTCAGCCCTGAAATAGGTGGGTCCTTGAAAGAGAACAAAAATTCAACTGTGTTAATAACTCACTACCGCACCACAATTGCTGAATGCGTACTTAAGTATAATATATTTTTAATGTAAGGTATTCAGTTACTTTCACCACTTGCATTTGACATAAATCTTCGAATGCACGATTCAGATTTTCTAATGAATCAGTTGCAAATAAAGCGTCCATTTCCGTCAACACACGAATGTCCTCCCTATCGCCCTTAGATGACGATTTCTATGCAGAACCCCAAATGAGCGTAACACTTGTCAATGGGTTAATCATTCTCTTCATTCTATAGTTCAGTTTTCTTTAGTTTACCTCACCATCCTGCAAGATTTTTAAGGTGGCATGGACTTCATTATCCCAATTTTCGTTTAAGTCATCATTCATCTTATCAGCTCTTTTTAAAGCAGTTTCTAGAAACATTCTAGAGTTGACCAACATTCCACTCTTCTTCGCATATATTCCAATCCTTGCTAAATCTTCAGGCGTCAGGGTCCCTTCTATTTGAACTTTGCCTAGTTTTCCTCGTGAAAGCTGTTGCATGAATTTCATAATATTCAAGTGTGAGTCACTAATTTTTATTCACCATTCAGGTATTCATGCAGGTTTATCGCCATCACTTTTTTAAATATCCGATATTGTGACTACCTCGTCCACAGTAAAGTTAAATGTTTGCCGCAATCTGATAATAGCCTCCATAGCGTAGTTCAAATCATTTTCAGTGGGTTTGGTAAATGAGGTACGAGCTTTAACGTAAGAATTCCGCACTTCTGCAATTTTGTGGCAAAATGACATTTTGTCCTATGTTTTTGATAGGAATATCTACAAAATTATTATATAGCCAGTCAACCTTCAATTTGAGATGCAAACGCCTCAAACTTGGCGTCGAAGACTTCAAAATCCTTGACGTGTCGTTTCACAAGTTGGTAAGAAAGTAAAGGATTCTTTATTATTTTGTGTGGTGAAGAACCGTGATTAAGGGAATCGTAAGCACTGTGGACAGAGATTATGAAGCAGAGTGAAAGAAATTGTTTAGGAGAAGAGTAATCTAGAAAACTTACCTGATTTGTCTTATTTCTTGATTGAAATCTGATACACTCTTGGCTAGTGCATCCAGCTTTTTCGAAATTTGCTGTTCGGTTTGAATCAACCGATATAAATCTGCAGCAGAGTACGTAAAATCCATGTCTCCATTCACAATTGCCAGAATCTTGAGCAAAAAGCCACAAAAGAATAGATGCATAGCTGATTTATTTGTTTGAAACATGTCGAATTGATGTTACGCAGGTCGTTGTTCTTGAAGTCAGCACAACCGGAAAAAGTCTTTCGTTTTCGTAAACCTTTTTAACCTCGCATTCGCATGCATTGATATCTTGCACAAATTGATAATTAATCCGCTTTTACTACGGGAGAAATTGGATTGCTTGAAATCTTTGCAAATCTTTCATTCAGTTTTCAGTACACTACCTAACTAAGGTCTATATAATTTGTAGTTTGTCTATTTTTCTGAGCACTGATTTTGTCAGGTAAATGATTGTGATCTGCAGTTGAATCCACATTTTTGTTGTGTCATTCATTAAAACCACGTTTATGCATGTTGTACATATTGATGAATAAACATTTGGTTGGATGATTGACAATCAAAGCTGTATACTGGAAACTGGAAGTAAAGGCTGTATGTCTGTTATTAGGATGAGATCTGTGGAATGAATGTACACCTGTGCAATTAATTGACATAACATACTTCTATCGCACGTTATTAGATGATACAAAGTTTCGTAAGAGTATAAAATAGTTTCCGCTGATGCTTTACATGACTTGATTACGTATTACGCATCAGTAGGAAAGTGATATTGTGCATTGCCTTATATGACTAATCTTATACTAATGATTTTTTCAAATACATTTTAAATTTTTAATGTAATGCCACGAAGAAATTCATGTAGGTATTAAATCAAACGATATAAAGAGAAAGGAACGAAGCCAAGCCAATTAAGATTCTCGCCTCCTCAGTTTTTGTTAAGAGGGTATTATATTATTACACATTATTACAACTAAACTAGCAGACACCTCGCATTAATTAGGTAATGAATATCAATATCATTTCAATTCCCATGCACATTTCCATCCAACTCATGAGAACAAAGCAGACAGCAAGCTACATCTATCCACGTATCCACAATTCAGAGGTTTCACTACACGCATAAGCGTAAAGTCAACGTGCCCCACAATATGTTGAGACTTTATGGAAGCTCAAGAAGCATAGCTTTTGGGTCTATCTTTGCTTACCGGAGATGTGAACGCACGCTTTTCAAGATATTCGATGTGTGTGTGAATTGACATTTTGTAGGAAAGGGAAAGGCTGCTTGGTGTTGTATTTGTAGTGCTTTTATTGGCATCTTTATACCGGCTGTTTACTTGCAGCAGTGTTTGTCGAAAATTTGTTTAATTTTAACTATAAATTTACTTAAACAGAGTAAATTTTAACTACTCAGCGAGAAAATGTCAATGTATCGTGATCGTCGACCTGAAAGATCGGATTCCTACAACAGGAAGGATAGTTTCAACCGTGGGGACGATCGCATTTATGAAGATGAGTATGGGTACACCACGGAGGTGAGAATTTTTAAAAGTTTCAAGTTTAAAAGTATATTAGACTGGAAGAGTGCAAAAGGAATCTGGACTATTTTCCTTTCATTTTTTTTCGGGAACAAGTTAAAATGTCTTAAAAGTGAATGCATTGTTGTGCTGCATGTGTATATCTAATCGGACTAATTGAATTCTCTATTTTAAATAAATTTTAGCAGGGGTTTGGAGGAGGCGAGTTTGGGAGGGATGATGACCAACGCTGGGTAGCCCAGCAGTCTTACCAGTGTCCTGATGCTGTGGCAAAGTTCATAGTGCATCTGTACAAGGCAATTTCTAATCGGGATGTGGCGGAAATCGAGAATCTGTATGAAATTCGGTACCCACAACTCACGAAGGATTACTTCCGTGAGGAGAAATGGCCGTATGATGTTGCTCATTTGGTTGATGATCCGCTGGTGAGTTTTCTTAGCAGAAACCAAATTAATGTTATTAAAAAAGATATACATACATATTGTGCGTAGATGTTTATTGTATATATTTACACTAATTACTAATTGTAGTTCCAAACATTGTACCGGGAACTCTACTTCCGGCATATTTATGCGCAACTACCTACCCAACTGACTTTTAGCGATCGCTGTAACTCCTACTCCAACTACTGCGAACTTTTCAACATGATTCTGAGTAAGTAAAACAAATTATGGGAACGTCAGACATTCTGCATGCGCTAATGAAGGCAGAATCACAACTATTTGGTTTTGGTTTAATTACTTGTAGCTTCACCGGAGCCGATCGATTTGACCTTGACCAATCAATGGCTGTGGGAGATAATTGATGAATTTGTATATCAATTTCAATCATTTTCCCAATTTCGGCGGTCCCCCAAACTCAACAATGAGGAAATGAACTATATACGTGACCACAGCTATATTTGGAGTGTTCTCAGTGTTCTGAACGTTCTGTACTCTTTGATTGAAAAGTCTAACATCAATCAACAACTGAAGGTACTTATAAAATTGTTTAAAGTATTTTTGAGTCCTTCATTGCTTTCTATAGTTTTTAATTTAATACCGTGTTGGATTTAAATTTTAGGCTTACTTCAGTGAGGAAAGTGCAGATTATGTCGCTGGCGAGTTCGGAAAGAGCCCGTTGTACAAAATGCTGGGGTACTTCAGTTTGATTGCTCTACTCCGAGTACATTCAATGCTCGGAGATTATCACCTTGCTGTGAAAGTGCTGGAAAATATCGACTTGCACAAAAATGTAAGATGAGCCCAATATGTTATTTGCTTTGATTTCAAAAAGTATTACAGTTACGGATGATGGCCACAGAGTTGTTAACTGTTGATATAATGAAATTGGTTGTTGTTTTGCAGGCGTACTATTGCAACGTTCCAGCTTGTCAGATTACAACATACTATTACGTTGGCTTTGCGTATGTTATGATGCGTCGATATGCAGATGGTATCAGGACTTACACCAACGCATTACTCTACATTCAAAGGATGAGGCAAATGTTCCAGGCCAAATCTTATCAAAATGATCAGGTATATGTCTGACATTTGAGGATTGAAGGAATTTTTTCGTTTGTCTTAGTCTGTGTTAATACTTTATATACCTTTTAAATTGTTTTAGGTGAACAAACAAACTGATCAAATGTACACTATGCTGGCTGTTTGTCTCGTGCTTCATCCACAGTCTATTGATGAGTCCATCAATTCCGTTCTGCAGGACAGGAAGTATGCTGAAAAGATTTCTCGAATGCAACAAGGGGATCTCAAGGTAAGATAATATGTAACACTCCTTAAATCCCAACAACTTTGTGTATTTCGATCTATTTTTGACTTTGATTTTCCATCCCACCAACATCATCACCAGCACCACAATTGTGAAATGGTATTATTCTTAACGTTGAAAATTTTTTCCTCAGGAATTTGAGAACAGCTTCCTATTTGCATGCCCGAAGTTTTTGTCACCTGTACCCCCTGCATTGGATGCTGCACCAGATCCAAATCAAGAACCACTCCACATCCAAAAAACAATATTTTTGCAAGAAGTTGGGCAACAAATCTATTTGCCCACCATTAGGAGGTAAGTCTAAGACTAATGTTATTTTTTACCTTGGCTTTTGTATTTACGAACTTTACTTTCATAAGATACATTTAAAACGTGTCTATTTGTAATTTCTATCATTTCAGTTTCTTGAAGCTGTACACAACTATGCCTGTGTCAAAGTTGGCCGGCTTTATGGACATTGATCAAACTGTTCTGATGGAATGTTTGTTGTGTTTCAAACACAAGATGTATAATGTCGTTTGGTCCAAGGGAATTTCCTCTCTTGATGGAGAGTTTCAGGCTGGATCTGAGGTACAATGTTAATTTTGTACCAAGCTTTAGTTAGCAATAGTATTGTAGCTTGATATACTGACTATCATCAGTCTTAGTATACATGAAATAATTTTACTGCAAATTCTTTACTGTCACGGTTTCTTTATTTCGTAGGTTGATTTTTACATCGACAAAGATATGGTCCATATTGCTGATACAAAGGTTGGACAAAGGTATGGGGACTACTTCATCCGTCAAATCCATATTATGGAGGAATTACACCGAGCTATGAAGAAATTAAAATTTTAATGGAAACGAAGGGACTGTATTAAATAGACTAAGATTTTCTTCTACATTTAATATCGTAAAATCAATGAATGTAATGAAGTATGAAAATTGAATTTTTAGAGGAATTTAGTCGTGAAAATACACAATAATGATTCTGCAATGAATGAATGTCTCTATTATTTGATTTGAATATTCAGTTAGCTGTCTAAATTATTTGAAGATATATTTAGATTTTTTTTTGTATTCAGTTAATTCATAAAGGTTTAGAAGAACTTTATATTAATTATGAGTGATTGTAAATATAATTATGTGTAAATTTTTAATCAATAAAAATACAGTTTGGATTGTATTTTAAATGCATGAAGCTGCAGTACTAATTTCTTTAATTATCCCTAAGTGCTGTTTGGGATTGGGAATTTGACCGAACAAGAATTATTTTCGTATTTCTAAATACACCTTTAATTTTCCACAATAGATAGAAAACTTGTTCAGTACCAAAAACAGTGCTTCCCAGGCAAACACCAAATGCGAGCACGAGAAACATCATTTTTAAATTAGATCGTTTTAGGGGTTTTATGACATTTCCACTTGTAAGATCATCTATAATGAATTTTAACCGTGTATTCATAGCCGTGTGTGGGTTTGCTTCATAATTAAGAACTCCTTTGTGTTTGTGAATGCGAAGTACATCTCTTTCCCAAAGAGAATAAATCCCAGACTCCCAAAAGCTGGTGATAATCGGAGTAAATCCGTGTGTGTAAGGTGAATACTTTTGGAAACCAACTGAAACTGTGGTTGGCAATACAGAATCCCCAGAAATGTAAATGGGCATAACTTCAGTATCTGGTGACGCATACTCAGCTACTATATATTCCAAGAAAGGGGTCCATCCAATGCACACCGTCTTTGGTAATACTACAGCCTTCTCAATGCAGTTTAATGGTACCGGCTCGTAGGGCATTGTCTTCGCAATCATGTTAATTATCTCAGAGTCACTGCTTTCGAAATATGAAACTTCCAGTCCTCCAATATTGTTAAGGATTGATGTGTACTCTTTGTGAACGGCTACTTCTTCATATGTGCTAGGTAGTTTTGGAGTAAAGGGAAATGTCAATGAGGACATGACTTGACTCTTGTAGGCTGTTCCAATTATGATTGAAAATAATAACCAGGCACCACACACAATCCTAACTCCCTTAGGAATCCGGGCGCTTTGCTCTATAGCGATTTGGTATGTAAGAGTAATAGTTGCAACTACAACTACCAGTAGGGAATTATTGGATTCCGTCGAAAATTTTGATTTTGTTAGTATGTTTAGAACCAACATAATGGTAAGTACTACGAAAAATAAGGTTATTAAAGCAAGCCAAAGATTCAATCGAAATGGATGAAGGAATGCTTGCCACTGTAATTCCGAGATGGGTCGAGGTGTAAGGAAACGAACAGCAGCTCCTGATAATGAACCTACAAAATCAAACATGGGGAACCAGATAAGTGTGGGTCCTAGGAAAAGAGTAGCATCGTAGTTTCCACTGTTAACGTCTCCGATCATGCCCGTCCAGCTTCCATTTTCTAACAGTATTCCATACGATTTAGCGTCGTCGTCTGAGTGAAGCTCGTATGAAAAGTTGAAGAGTAAAGATGCTTCATGAAAAAGACGCACATTTGATCCATCATAAAGAGATTTTCCATTCGGATCCTTTCCATGAATGAAATGGTATGGAGGAACGCGAGCCCAACCAGTTACCTTTAAATGTCTTCCTCTGATATTGCTGCCGATTCCGTAATGTGTAATTGGAAATTGGCTGATTTCTGCAAAGTAGTGTTCCTCCAATGGTTTACCCTCAAGTCTACATGATATTTCATTGGAATCTATTGTGTATCCCCATCTATGTCTTAACTGATTTATTTTGTACACTCTCCAAAGTTTTGAAAGTGTTGATTTATTTCCAATCAGTATGAAATGATCCTGCTGTCTGTTACTAAATGAATTTAGCCAATGCAATACGTAATTTATGAGTGTACTTATTGTCTTGTTTCCACTAAGAAGAAATATTGCAATCACTGGTTTGCCAGTCTCATTGGACTTTATATCCCCTGCAATCTGGGGACGATATTTGCCAAGATGGTTGAGCCAATGATCGACAGTTTCATTTGATTCTTGTGTTAAGAATCGAACACTGTGTGATTGGATTTTTTGTTCTGATATGATGAAATCTATTAAGGATTCGATTTCACTTGGGAGATAGGGGTATAATTTGTCACTTGATTGACGTGGATTTGCAAGTGATTCAATTATTGATAACCAAGAAAATATTATTGTGGAAATTAAAGAATTCATTTTGATAGGAAATGTGACGGAATATTTTGGTGTAGTAAAGAATTCTTATATTTTAGTGGTACACTCCAGAAATACAGCAGTCAGCAAAATGTCAATAAAATGCCACGTAACCTAATGATATCGATATTTCATATGCAAACTTCAAATTATACTGATCATGAAACTAAGATATATACATATGCAACGGCAACACATTGGTCACTCTAGAAGGCTTTTATTGATAATTTTGATAATATATTATTTTAATGATTCAACTCGCAATTGGTGGAAACAACTTAATTAACAGAATATTATGTATGTTTGTGTCTCCTGCACTGCACTATACTCACTGTCTCAACATCGGTGCATCAAAGGCCAATTAAAACAACAAAAATTCCATTTTCCAAAGCATAAATATGTATTTGCCACTGCATTGATGCGGTAATGAGCAAAAATCCAAACACAAACTCATAATTATTATCTACTATAGCATTGTGTTCATAATATAGTGTTTCAAACTAAAAACATTAAATTATCCTAAATGTTGGCTCTAGGCGCGACACGCTAAAAGCGAACTCATACCATACCCAGACTAGACGTTACATCATGAATAAGTGCTCTAGCAAGTGCTTTATTCGTAGAGTTTTATACACGGTAATGAGGGTAAGGCAAAAACTAGCAATGAAATAAATTGTGATTTTTAATGATACATGTCTGATAGTTCTGGTGCTGTATTTTACTTTCTTCTATTGCTTTGTTTTATTTTGTGTTACAAACAGACAGTTAACTGTAACGTAAATAATAAATAGTTTCACACGTGGAATAGTGTCAGTTAAATAACTTGATGTCACTCATGATGGTCTTCATGATCTTCTTCATTAAATGTATATACACCCATCTTACCATTTCCCATATACATCAAACTGTTAACAATGACAATTATAATAAGACTCACTAACTTACAAAAATTAAACAATTGTACTACTAGGGCTACATTTAACAACAGAGGTTCAGATCTCCTGTAGCACTACCAAATTATCATTCCTTATCGTATTAGAGTAATAAAATGATAGGTCCATCATATTAGTTGCGTCCGTTCCTTCATTAATGATGCTCGTATCTGATCTATGGCGAATGCAACAAAACTGTTTCCTAAAAACCCGTATCCATTTCATAACGATTTTCCTGATGTTCAGTTCAAACTCTCTTGCGCTGTCAATCAACTTCCGCACGCTACGTACTCCAGTTTGGAGCCTGACTCCTCCGAACTCGAAGGAAAATGCGAGAAATGCAAATGTCAGACCCACAGCTTCAACACAAAACATCATTTTCAAATGAGTGACCTTTAGTGGTCTCATTCCTGATGAGCCTTTTAATTCATCTGTAATGGACTTGAGCTTTCTATGCATCCTCGAGCCAGTTGAATTCTTGTACAATGAAAACCCTTTCTTTCTTTGCTTGGAGTAAATATCATTATTCCATAAATTGTAAAATCCCGACTCATAAATGGAATTGATTATGTAGCTGAATCCAGTGATGTACGGCGAATTTTTAGGAAACGCTAAACTGAGCTCGGCAGACGCAATAGCGTCATAAGACAGGACAAACGGATCCACTTGGAGATCCACAATTGCTTTCTCTGCAGCCACGAGTAAAAGCATGGGGCACCATGAGAAACATACCGTTTTTGGTTGAAGAATTATACTCCTGATGCATTCATACTGACTTTTTTCGTAGACAGCTCGCTTCGCCAGTTGTTGGATTATTGGCGACTTACTTGTTTGAAAAAGGGCGATTTCCACTTCCCCAATATAATTCACTACAATACTATAATCAGGTCTTGCAACAAGTTCATTATTGGTTTTCGGCAACTTTTGTAATGTAGGGAATGTCAATGCAGAAATAATCTGGGTTCTATAGGCTGCCCCTGTTATAAGTACGGCAAAAAGCCAAAAGCTGGATAGGATCTTTGTGCCTGGAACTAATTTCGTGCTTTCTTCCAGAGCGATCTTATAAGATGTAATAACAGAAACGTACAATATACTTGTAACTGAAGAGAAAGTTAGGATTTCTAGACATCTAGTGTAAATGAACATGCACACTGCCATTAATACGCATGAAAGTAAGAGAGAGATCCAAACTGTGAAGTCAAAAGGGCGCAAAAACGCTTGCCATTGAACTTCCGGCATGGGTTGAACCGTAACAAAAAGTATTTTGAGCGATGTCACTGAATTAGAGAAATCAAAAAAATCATACCATATTGCTTGAGGACCTAGATGAATGCAAATATCAAATTGCTTCTCTTCAGATAAAAGATCGCCAACAATTCCTGTCCAGGTGCCATTCGGAAGATATTCGGCGTATGTGTTATCATCGTTAGGTATGATGTCGTTGGTGAAATTGAATTTTTGAAAGGTTTCATTTAAAATCCGAAACATTGTCCCGTCAAATTCCATCTCTCCATTGGCATGGACTGCGGTTACTAAAAAGTAAGGAGATGCTTTTGCCCATGCTGTGCATCGAAATCGTCTCCCACGTAGGTTATGCCCCACGGCAAACATTTCCGGTTTGTATGTCCTCTCTAAAGCTTCGATATCACTGAATATGGTTGGGTTTAGTGGATTATCAATTGATTGAATAGATGTGAAAATTCGCAATGATGAAGAGTATCCCCATTTCCACTTTAATTTGTTGAGAGCTGAATTATTCCAAATTGTTTCAATTTCCATATCCCTCCCTATGAATATGAAATGGTCCACTTTCTGGTTTGCATACAACTTGGTCCATTGAAACAAATTAGATTTCTTTGGAAAGACAAGGTCGTTTGCAAAATTAAAACTGCTCAAAAATACTAATATTAAAGATGGAATTTGAAGTTTCTTCTGTTTCACATTCAGCCCAGTACTGACCGTGAATGAACTCCAATCGTTCACTTCAGCTAAGTATGTTTCCATAAAAGATTCGTTGAATGAAACAATCCTGATGTTACTAACTTTTGGATTAAAATGAAACGAAATCCAGGTCAACAAATCTTTAACTTTACGATTTTTAGCTGTGATTTCTGGAACTCCATCACGAACAAAAAGTAAAAAGAACAGTATGCACGCATACGCATATTTATAAACTGAATTCGGATGCATTGTCAATTGTATAAGACAGGATGCTTTTTACAAATACGCCTCGTTGCAAATTTCAAGTTCCTCATGCAAGACTCAAATGCATTGATGCTATGTACGAAATCTAACATGCATGCATTATTTATAACTGTACACTGTACTGTGGGATTATCTTCGTGATATTTGTCCGGAATAAACATTTACTTCAAACATTTAGTTCAAAAGGATTCGAATTCGTCACATCAAACATGTATTGCCGACTTTTATGTGATGCTTCCTTCGTTGTTCTATTGCTTATAAATATACGTGCCTAATGCTAACATATAACTTTATCTGATGTTGTCGGTTAGTTAATCGATGATAATAGCACACATACCCTTTAATTACAAAAAGTATACATTTTGAGGATTTAATTATAGGGTTCTAAAGAAACAACAAGCATGTAAGTGCAAACAAAAATACTGAAAAAAACACAGTAATTACATACTAAACCATACTTATAGTGGGTAATGTAAATATAACGTTTAGCACCTTGTAACATAAATACATTTATTATAGTAAGTTAACTTTAACGTAATAAATCTACCATCGATTTTTCCATGGCGCACCGATTTGAATTTCCAAACTTTACACGTAAAATTCTACGATGAGGCGGATGACTCCAAAGTTTCGTCGATTATCTTCAATTGATAAGCTTACTTTTGAAAATCAGGCTACAGCGTTTTGTAGCTTATGAATC
>JAQIXW010002195.1:0-16303 GCA_034700685.1 Willowsia buskii | reverse complement strand
GTTGACAATTAGGTATATAATTTTTAAAAATCATGTCTTGTAGCGTCAAGTATTCAAAGAGGTACGTGATTTAAATGTCATGTAAAACTAAATTAGTACTTTTTATAGCCTATTCTATTATTCAACTGATTATTATTATAACTGTCTGTTATTATTATTATTATTATTTAATTTGTTCGTATGTTCCTGTACAATAATGCGTTTAATCACGTTTGTAAACGCATTACGGTACTGTACACTTTAGTGAAACTTAAACTCACAAGTTACATAAGACGGATTTACTTTTATGAAGACCCTCTTTATGGTGAAAAGAAGACTTACATAACAGTGAAAATTATGTAGTTTTCATACCAAATGATGATATATTCTATCCGAATAAATACTCTATCGATACATTTCTGTATGCATGTAACATAACTTGTGTTTCAACTTACGTATTGATTACTTGTCTTGTCATATATTTCGGTGAAGTGGTTCTTTGTGACAGAATTGAAACTGATGTGTTCGGTGATGTGGAATTGGCGTAGGCTGAACGCACAATTCCACGTCTCATTCTCTATACCTGCGTCAGTTTTTCTTTAATTTTCATATTCCATATTTCATGCCTGTGCATTCATATTTTATGTAAGTAGAAAATGCAAGCACCATCTTATTAGAGATGGTATTACTTTTTATGCGAGGATATTGAACGTTTTTACGTATTATACAATTGGATGGATTACACTGTAGGTATAATGTTGCTTTGCCACTAGTTTCTAGTTTTGTTATTCTCTTTGGAGCATCAGTTTTGAAGGGTTTGCTTACATGGATACTGACAAAACTATTCATTGGGGAAATACGGTATTTTTTCATTATAATTACGCGAAGCTTTATACAATACGCAGCTAATAATATGGAATACTATATATTATTATTATTCGTATTATTATTATTATTACTACTGCTGTGTTATATCATTGCATACGGTTTTGAAGATATCTATATGGTTTAGGTTGTGTAGTCGTGATACAGGATCAAAGTGTGTGGAAGGTATATAGTGAAGAGTGAAAGATGTTGCTCCGCAATCAATGCGAATAAAATGAAACAGCCATCATGCAGTCGTCATCGTCGTTGTCCTGGGTCTTTTCCTCTTCTCCAGTATTAAAAACTGTGTTACATAAGAGCCTCTCCGCACATGGGGGATTTTAATTTTTGAGAATATTTTGCTGGAGAAAAAATATCTGGCATTGAAGGGGTGAAGGACATGAAACGAATACAGAATTTTCATATAAACATGGATGCGGGCAAATAAATTAAATGACAGATGAAAGTGTGTAAGTGCATGTGTTTGTGTGTGTACAAAGATGAAAATGATGATGATGATGTCGATGAATGTGACGATGATGAAATGAGTGTGTATGAACCCACATGGTTTAGAGGTGCTGTTTATGTAGCCCTATCAAATTCAATATTAGCCTTCTTATGAAAAGGGGTTGGACCCTCAAACTGCTCCATGCAGTCTTGTCCATTGTGTTCTCTGAGTAATTGGGTAGCTCAGAGGACTTCCTTTTCATACCATGGGTCTCTCTAGTTAGCTTTTCTGATCTTCAAAAAAGTCTATTCATATAAAAGATTGTATGGGCCGTCCCTCAGCCGCAGTAACAGTTGTATTGTTGATCTCACTGGGAATTTGTTCATCTTCAATGTTGTTTGTGTATGTATATAAAAAGAGTGGGTTTTTAGAGAGATTCTATTCACTATTCTGAACTGAATGTGGTTGATTATTGTGTCGTCTATTGTACCGGCTTGAAATGCTGATGATTATGGTTTATATACTCATGCACACAAACACACATGTAATCATCATGAACTCTCGGTACGGTCTCGTCTGAACTTTTTTATTTATTTCAGAAGCACTCTTGCAGCCACTTTCTCATTTTGTTGGGGAGATTTTTAGAGAATTCTGAACGTAACTCTTCCTTTAAGCCGTTAGGTTATATTTGAAATGAAAATGCGTGAACATATTTTGTAATTCTGGTGAGTTACAACAGGAGAAGAAATTCTACCACCGCGTTTTTCCCTTTCAATTGATAGACATATATGTTTTCTTCATTTACTACTTACATCCATTGTAGGAAGTTTATGGGAATGCTTAATTTTCATTTGTATCTATATTCGTATAAGAGATGCATAGGAAAATTGGCAAAAGTATAATTTTCCCCATTTTCATACCAACATATTCGAAATCTTATACATGCTTGAAAAGATATTTGGTATTACTGGAAATGCTTCTTTCCATGTGTGGTAATATGCCATGTATGTACACACATAATCCGAATCGGAGTGCAAACGTATTGGATTTGAAAACGTTTTGTTTTCTATATACATAATGGGTTGTAATTGATGACAAAAATTATTTTTGTTTCCTGTGATTGCAGTTAGAGTAATGGAGTATAACGCAGAGATAGATGCTCGACAAGAAGCAGCTGAACGAGAACGCTTAGAACAAAAAGCGAAGAGACAATCGGAAGATGCTCAATCGAAATCCACTACCGAGCATTTGGGGAAGGGCGAAGTTTCAAAGAAAGGTAAGTCAATTTTTCTTTCATTATTCGTTATGCATTTACTTTTAAAAAAATATTCAACAAATATTCACTAGTCCTTTCCCATTTTCATGAAATGTTATATTATTTAGTAAATGAGGGGTTATAACTACACATAGTCGCGTATTCTTGTTTTTAGTATTTATAAAGTACCCTTGGTTGCTTGGCTGTATAATAGCTAAGATTTTCATTAGCGGGGCTTATGTATGTTGATTTGATGATTATTTCGCCTGATGTGACTTGGGAATTGAAAGGATACGATGATGATGAAAGAGTAATAGAGAGGGCATTAAATTTGTCAACCAGCACGATATTCCTTTGTTCATGATGGGTTTCATTTCACTCTGCGGAGGGGAGTTTGAGAGGAAAAGTGGGGGAGGTGTGTCATACTTGCTATCACTACGGCTCATAGTCCTATATAAGGGAACCATGATGTGTAGGCACTAAGTATAATATATAAATCCACGTTATAGAGATGTAGATTTCTGTTTTGATGAAGACTTAGCTCTTATATATCGTCTCTCTCTCTGTGTGTGTTTCCCTCTTTCTGTTTCCGTGTAGTTAAGAAAAACGGAATGACTAAACCTCTGATGCGAGTGTGGAATGTGGTTTTCATCCCCAGCGACTGGCTTTCTTTCTTTTTTCACTTTTAGTCATTCCACATGAAAATGGAGAGAAAAGAAAAGACGAGAGAAATCCTTTGATGTCAAATACAGTGGTTGGAAGAGTACGATAGCTGAGAGAGAGGGAGAAGCCTCTGAGCCATACTTGTCTTCTTTTCCCCAATGGCTGTAACCTCTCTTCACGTTTCCTTCTCTGCTTTACTTTTCCACTTTCCCAGATGCATTTGCGTTATCCTAAATAATATACAATGAGATATTGTGTGTAGCTATATGTGAAACGTAGAAAATGCCGTATATGTGGTATAGAAACAAGCCATGTACTATATGTATCTACTTAGGTGTTCCTTTGTTTTTAACGTGCTATTATAGGTATTTGTATATGTCTTTAAATTTAAAGATGACAGAAAACAGTAAGCGATGTATGGAGGTATAATATTTGAATCTGACTGTGAATTATTCTTGGAGAACCGCATCCTCTCTTGTCGTGGTAATGTGGTATACACGTCTCAGAAATGGCTTCTGTAGTGCTACTAAACAGAAAGTAACAGAAGCATATCCTACGAACCGTATAATATTATCGTACGTTGTAAGTATATGGGTACACATCTTCATGGTGCTTATTATATTTTCGCCGTATTGAAGGTGAAAAGGAAACCATGTATTTTCCTGTGACTAACTCCCTCAAGTATATGTTTACTAGTGTTTCATTATTATTATTATTATTATTACTATTATGAATGTGAAAGAAGTAGCAGGAAAAATAAGTGTATATTATAAAACATGGTTCATTTCAAAGCTCCTCTCTGTATGTATGGAGGACAGAATGTTGAAGAGGACTTTGACGTAATAATACGTATTTCAACGCTTGACTCTGACAGCTTTTCTCGGTCCAACGATCTCTTTTCCTTTTGCATCCAGTGATATGTGAAGAAAATTGGCGGGTTTAATTCTCTCCCTGCGTGGTTCTATCCAGCCAGGCTTTTCCTCCCAATAAGTCTTTCACTCTCATCTTTTCTGTTTTTCGTCGCTTCTCATCGAAATAAATTGTAGTTCTTTGTGTTGAAAACTCAGAAAAAGGAAAAGATAGAAAGGGAAAGAGAGAGGGAGATAGAAGAACCAATCTCCGGAGTCTGGTGGGGTTCCTCACTCTAATTTTCTGGCATGCTGAAGTTGTAGGCTTTTCGCTGGAAATTTCATGATACCCTGGTTTCAAACAACTAGACTCTCCTACATTCACGACAAAAGAGTACAAGGCTTCTGCCTGGCACCATCCAGGCAGATTCAACAGTCCAAAATATATACACTATCTTATATTCTTTATCAGTGCATAATAATATTGCAATCGTACTATTTTTAGGCATCTAAAATTACTCATGATCATGACGAGATTTTACATTTGGTATTTGATGGATAATTGTAAAAGTTTTTTCATTATTTTGATGGGTGTTCCTTTGAAAAGTTTCCTTTAAAATGCCTACTACAGTATTGAGTTGATGCATCAACTGAACGGAATGATTTTTTAAAACATCTTACCAAAACACTCGATTAATGGAAAAAAGTTTGGGCTAATGGCTAATGCATTAGCTCCTGTTTTTCTCGATGCAATAACTTAATAGATGATAGAATTTTAAATTATTTTGAACCAGATAGGAGCGCCTTTGTCTGTCTTACCTCCAAAATACACAAAACGCAGTCAGAGTTACTTAAGTGCATAGTTTTTATTTTCAATCACATTGAAGTCTTAAATGCTGGTATTTTTAATACGTATCAGGTCAATCTAATAACGAGCCCTAAAGGCATATTTGTTGAACGTCAACGTTAGTTTCACTAGTAGTATTTACTCATCAAGTCTACTTCAAACGTTACTTTCCTTATCAATACCCATTTATTCAACTAGTATTACCTTATTTTTTTATGATGCTCTTTTAGTCCAATTCTAGTTAGTTTATTGGAATCACGAGGGAATAGCTTCAAACCTAGGTTCTAAATATTATAATTTAAAAAAAATGTAACATGCATTATTCGAAGTCTACTGTAAGTCTAAAACATAATATTATGTATTATGTGGGAACTTGAAATTAAAGCTAAGAAGACCTACTTTTGAATTTTAAATACGTTATAAGATGGATGGGTAAAGTAGGCAGTAATTATCTATTATATCCAATATTTTAGTCTAAAAATCGTAGATCTATTTTGAGTGTCTCTTTTTAAAGGTTTAAAAGAGAATATAGGGTTGTGTGTAGCATATTTCATTATCAACATTCAGGATTTTTATTTATAAATGTAGTTAATTGTCAAATCTCGATGTTTGTTAATTGTGTTTTAATGCCCCAATCATCGTATTTTAGTGCGTTAGTATTAATTTATGAAATGTATATGTTGTCTATCATGCTACTGTGTATTGTGTTATATATTGACATTCTTTGAACTGAAAATTCATTGTTTACAGGAAATGAGAATCAGGATTCTGATTCTTCTTTTGATGTCTCTATGGGGGCATCACATGTGCCAGTGTACGATTTAACTGATGATGATGATGATGACTTCAAACCTACAAAGCGATCTCGAACATCGGTGACTTCTTCTAGTCTAGTAAGAAAGTTACTATAGACGTATTTAGACTTTTAAACATTGGGAGACACATTGTATATATACATATATTTTAATTTCCAGAACATGAGTAACTACACATCAGATTCAAGTAGTGATACGGAAAGCGTGAAAGGGAATGCAAAGGAAAAGAAACCAACTCAAAAAACGGAGGCTGAGGTGGATAGCCCTTACTTTGTTCCAGCTGAAAAGAGGCTTACGTTAGTAAAACCCTTTTTCCGCAATTCATAAGCACGTTACTTTCAATTGCTTTGTTTGCATAATCATATTTGCTTTTTCAGCGTTCCCAAAATCTTTTTTGGGACCCGAACTCATAAGCAAATTGCTCAGATTACTAGAGAACTACGAAAGACTAACTACCGGAATGTAAGGTAGGTAAATCTCACTTGTTTTGTGGTGGAACCATGTACATAATTTTTTAAACTCAATTATTTGGCAAACTTAAAAGCGAAACTGCCATGTTTTCTCATAAGAACTACAATGCAATATTGCAATTACTGGAAAATGCTGTCATTAATGTAGTCGTGCTTTTATAACTGCGCACATCATTGCATTGACGTTTTATGTAAATGTTAAATAGTATATATCAGTCTTTTATCTGCTATATTATTCTTCAAGTTTGCTACTGCGTGCTCAAATTGTCTTTCTTATTTGTATGCATAGTCACGCAGTTTCTTTGGTGGAAAACGATGAAAGCAAGTGTTTTTATGGTAAAAAAAACATTTGCTCTTTGTGTTTCAGTGAATAAACAGTTTTATTATTTTTGGGCAGATGCTCTTATAACGTTTTTGTGCTGCCGATACCTGAAGGCTATACTTGGTAAAACAAAGATGCGGCATATTGTAGAACATACTCCTAACCTTCCAACCGCCACACCGTCAATCTAAACACTTGCTTACACGACAGGGAAAAGAAGACATTCATGCAAAGAAAAACATTCAATTTCTCTGTTCTCTAAACACTGGCTCAGCTCAGTCGATGCTCAAAAGACAATACGTGAATACAGACCTTTGACTATTTTGCCCGTGGCAAATTATTTCTTGGATGACCGAATTTTGTATACTTTGTTTACCAAGAGGATCCCAAGCTCTTATACATTTCCAATTTCACAGCCCTTTCATATCTTTGCTGTTTTGTATTGTTTACTCATTCAAAAATGGAATTCTATGCTTGGAATTCCAACATTTTATCAGTGTCGTTCAAGTTGAAAGTTGGCGATTTGGAATTCTTGCTTGTCCCGTAGTATCCAAGACTTAATATTACCTCGCAACGGTCCTGAAAAGAGTTATGTACTTTTATGTTAGCTTTATGTTGGCTAGGAATTTTTCAGCATTTACTGCGAGCGCTTTGGACTAAAGTTTTGAACTTTCAATTCAAAGATGAATTACTGATTACAATTTAGAGTTCATTTTAGTGGAAACCTTATCACCTATCAATGCGTATGGGATTACATTTTTTATTTCGTAAAACTATGACATGAGTCATCACCATAATGGCAACTGAGACTGACAAGAGAGGGTGGAGACGGAGATGAGACAAGGAGTTTAAATTGGAATTATGTACTTTCATACAAACATGAACATAATGGCACACTGCACTGGTGTAATACGTACACGTTTCATAAAAGACACCGCACTGACTATAAATCTCGGTTTTAGGGTATCCCTCTTTCTCTGTGGTGCCCTCACCCCCACTGTAAAAATGAGTAAAGAAGGGGAAGTATGTTCATTTAGGAAAAAATCTTCTTTCTGACTTAGGTATATAATATGTTGATATTAAAGCTCTCTCAGAGACCCTGTTTCTGTATGAATTTTTTACACGGGGATCAAACTGATTCGTAGTGCGAGAGAGGACGTAGAAGCGAAATGTCTCTTGAGGGAACAATGTTCTAGTAGTACTCTGGCAGCAGCAAGCGGCTTCCGCTTGAAAGTACAGTTGTAGCAGTCAACTATGATATGATTATGAATCCAAAAGGCGATATAATTATATGGCTTGTTAAAATGAAATTTGAATGGTACGCTGAGAACTTGAGTTCGTTGGAGGGAATGGAGCCATTCATATATTAATTTACTCTGACTCATCAGCAGGAGTAGCACTTGTGATAGGATACTGATGCATTACGGTCCCTTGGTCTAATGAATTTTGAAGAGTATGATTGTACATCTTTAGATCACAAGAGAGAAAAGGGATGTTGATTTCATGAGATTGGAGAATTGTCAAAAGGAAGATGATTTCTATGAGATCTCTGAAATTTCAAGTGGTGCTACACTCAGAGACATTTTCGATGACAAGTCTGTTTGACTCTCTCCCTCTCTATGTATGTGCAGTGAGGCCTTAATTTATGTGGAAAGCGTGGAAGGTTTTGTCATTTTTACCTTAGTTTGAAACAAAAGAAGACATGTCCTCATATAGGCAGTTAGACATTTATGAATCTATTGGTCTCTGGGGACTTAAAAATCTGTTGATGAGCACGTTAAAATATCAGTTTTAAGTACTCAAACTCACTCGAAATGTGAATTGTAGATGTGGAGGAATTATATTCAATCTTCTCTTTGATAAGTCTTCATTTGAATCAAGAATTGTATTATAAATGAATTAATTAGCATTTTCCAATGCTAGCTAAAAAAATTTAACTTGAACGAAACATCAAATTGAAATAAGGAATTTTCCTACGTCTATGCATGTAGAAAAACATCGATTGGTAGTGCCAATTTGGCACTACTCAAAAAAGTATAAGGGTTTGATGTTTTCAGCGCTCATGAACAATTACATTCAGCAGGGGATAAAATGATTATGAAACCATCTACCACAGCGACTAGATTTTTTTATTCTGAAATTGATTTCAAGCTGGGACATCCCCTTCCAGTGTATAGGACATTTCTCGCATGGCTGGTTAGAATTGAGCATGTTTGGAGAGCACATGTCAGAAAATAGTGTTTGCCTGGTCCCCTCTTCTCGGAATTTTTCATTACAGTCAGTACTTACGCTTGCTGAAACGATGAAAGTGGCAAGGGATATTATGCTATAAATGTCCCTTCGTTGTTTGCGACACACGACTCAACCAGTAATAGTCACCAAGCCTTTCAATTACGTTTTGGGAGTTATGTCGTTGTTATCAGGATACACGTTCGATTTATACCTATCACGTGTGTCAAAAACGTGTCAGATGCAATGAATTGGAATAATGATTTGCTTCAACATAATTTTAAGTATGGCGCATGCATAGGATTTGATGTGTTATTTGTATAGACTCCCAATGTCGCACTTCGCCTCAATCGTTCACCTAAAAATGGACTAAATACTATTGAAGACTATGCAAAAAAGGAACAAGTGCTTTGTTTGAATTTGGTTTAGTTAATGAAATTTTACATTGAAATTTTCTGAGACGTCTAACAACCGATGCAAATACTGCACTAATACATATAATCCTTCAACTTAACATTTAAGTCTAAAAGCGTTGTACACTTGAGTAGATTTTAGTACAAACATACATGTTTAATTGATGTTGTAAAACAATGGTATAATGTATTTAATTTAATTTGCATGTTCAGTGTTTTAATTAATTTCTTTGATTATGAAACAGATCCGTTGTATTGGCAAGTAGAGATCACACTTGTGTTAATCCATCTGTCGAAAAGTTGTCAAATAAGAATGAAGCGTGTAGAGAACTGCTCCAAAATGCATCACTTGTAAGTAATTGTTGTCTTTACACTGTACACGAAGAAAGCTGGTTGATAAATTTACTGACAACTTTACTTCTCAACTTTACTTTACTTTATCAGGGACAACAGGGTTGTCTTTGGCATTTAGGGTCTAGAAAGTTGGCAAGTTTTGGGGCATTAAGCGCTGCTGGTCTATCTCCTGCTTATGACTTGGAGGATTTTGTTGCTGTCGGTAGAAAGGTGAGCAAAAACAAGCGAAAATGAGCTAATCAGCTAAGACTTTTTACAATTTTAGTACTAACACTATTTTTATCTTTGTTTCATGTAATATGTACATGTCCACTTTTATAAATTTTAGCACAAAGCTTGTCCATACTATGTTACACGCTTTCTCATGCAAAACGCAGATATTATTTTCTGTCCATACAATTACATAATTGATCCTAGTATTCGAAAAAGTGTAAGTAAATTTTAACATTTTCTTTAGCAAATTCAATTATTGTTTGTATCATACTAATCTGTCGTGGGTAATAATAGATGAATCTAGAGTTGGAGGGGCATGTGCTCATTTTTGATGAAGCTCATAATATGGAAGATGCTTCGAGGGAATCATCCAGTTTCTCGATCAAACAAGATGACTTACAACGTGCAATCCAAGACTGTGAGAAAGTTGGAAGATCTGGAAACGAGCCTATGGCACATTCTGAAATAGTAAGAAAACTCCAAGGATTTTATATATTATGGATAATATAAATACTGTTTATTCACACATTAAAGTAGCTGACGTCGTTCAATGTATAAACTGAAATATATGATATGCTATTGCAAATAGCTCAGTATGTTTTACTGCCTTTAAATGGACTTTAAATTTTACTAAATGTTATCGCTTTCATGCTGACTGCATGAACTTTTGTGTTATATAAACTTGAAATTTATCGAATTTATTTTGTGCCTTAATATTTAATTAATAACCACAAACAATAATTTATAATCTAGTCCAACATGTTATCAACATTAAGCCAGTGGATGGATAGGCAGGAGCCGCAATTGATGGAAAAGACATTCAACAACTCAGGGAAATGTTGGACCGGAAATGACTTTTTAGGATCAGTTCATGTTTCTGGGTTAACAGAAGAAAGCATTAAGTTACAGATGGTTAGTTTTATAACCTTGTAAAGAATTTTTATGTTCAGAAATCGGGCTAACACTTGAAAGTGATTAACTAACAAATGATTTTTAACTTTTTAAAACGTATGATTACAGAGCTACTTTGCAGCAGTTATGGAGCAGCGTGATAAGCAAATGGAGGCTTTGAAAGAACGTGGTGGTAGGTTGTGGGATGAGAAGCCAGTTATAGCTTCCCAAACTGTTCCGATCGTTGAAAATGTTTTTAGACTGTTCCAAGAATTGTGTAGAGAGAATGGGCGTTATCGAGCGGACTTCCGGGTTGCCATTTCAAAAGATATGGTTCGGCGGTATAGAGACGGCAATTCAGGTCCATTGAGATCTGTTCAAGTGCTTACGTTGCATTTGTGGTGCTTGAACCCCGCCGTTGCATTTGAAGTAAATTAAATTACATTCATGTATTCATGCATTAAGGTTTTTGCATAATAACAAATTTTATACGTGTGCTTAGTTTCTCCGGTGTAACGTGCATGCCATCGTCCTAACTTCTGGAACACTATCTCCAATGCAATCGTTTGAATCTGAGCTTGGGACAGCGTTTCCATTGAAATTGGAAGCTAGCCATGTCATTGAAAAATCACAGGTATAGTGTAGAACTGAGTAATGTAGCTTAGATTTACCAAATACATTATAACTTTTGGGACCTAAGTACTATTTTCGTGTTATTAGTGTTGGGCAGCTGTTGTCGGGACTGGTCCGAACGGTGGAAACTTAAATGGCTCTTATGCAAACGTAGCCACATTAAAGTATCAAGATGAGCTTGGGCTCATTGTCTACCGCGTTTGTCAAATAATGCCACATGGCGTTCTTTGCTTCTTTCCGTCTTACAAGATGTTGGAAAATATGGTGACGAGGTAAGATGCTTTATCCTGGCATAATTACTTACAAGACATGTTCCTATGATGATGTACCATACTTATTACTTATGTACTTTAACATATAGATGGAGAACAACTGGATTATTTGATCAAATTGAGGCAATCAAAACGGTAGTTATGGAACCAAGGTCTGGACCTGAAATGTTTAATGAAGCAATGGAGATTTTCTATGCAGCAGTCTCAGAGTCTAATAAGCAAAATCGGGTACAATGACATTCTCGATATAAAGCATTAATTTTTAAAAAAAACGTTAATTCGAGATAAGTAATCCCGTGCTAAGTTTTAATTCTTACTCTGAATTATGACTTAGAATTCCTCAATGACTGGAGCTTTGTTCCTGGCAGTTTGTCGAGGAAAAGTAAGCGAAGGTTTGGATTTTGCTGACAACAATGCCCGTGCTGTTATCTGCGTAAGTGTTGATGAACCAAACGAACATTATTGATAAACGTTTTGTTATCGACTAATATGGTTATTTCAGAAGCATTTATTTAAATATCAACAGGTTGGAATCCCTTTCCCCAACATAAAAGACATGCAAGTCGAGTTAAAACGGGAGTACAACAATAGGAACACAAACAGAGGGCTACTACCAGGTGGCGAGTGGTACGAAATTCAAGCATTCAGGTAATTGTTCTTTTATATTTTAATATTATCGAATTCCACAAATTACTCATTAATTAATTTAATCCGTTTGATTATTATTAATAATAATTTGTCTTTAAAATGTATTCCACAGAGCCTTAAATCAGGCACTCGGAAGGTGCATTCGCCATAGGAAAGATTGGGGTGCCATTTTATTAGTTGACGACAGATACATTCGTCAACCACGCTATGTGTCATCACTTTCAAAATGGCTTCGATCTTCAGTAAGGAAAATAAGGAAAATAATTTAGACCTACAGCTATGATGGTTGATGAAATTTTCAATATGTTCAGTATCAAATAATGTGATATAATATGTAATGTATAGGTGAAAAGATTCGACAACTGGTCATCCGTTGAAAATAGTTTACACGGATTTCGAGAAGGAATGTTAAGCCTGGAGTATCATCTAGCGTCGGATGGAAATACTTCCATGAGGAACGGTTATGCCGAGGAATATTCGCATGATGGTGCTTCCAACGGGTATGGTTTAGCCCTGGGTATGAACATTGACGTTAAAGGTCACAACAAATCGCCCCTTCATGGAAAAGAAAATTCTACCTCTGATATTGTACCATTTGCCAATAGTTTCAGTAGCAGTAGTAGCTGTGTCGATAATGATTATGATATCAACTCTCATCGATCTAGTGCTCAATCCAAACCAGTAAATGATTTTTCTCCAGCGTCTCCAGTCGTTAATGACAGGAGTCCAAATTCTAACAACTTCAAATTACCAGGAACACCATTGAGTATTTTTTCGAGAAAATCTAACCAAGGCAGCAGAAGAGCTGAAAAGCCTAATATGATAGCAGCGATGTTTGCTAAGCAAATACAGAAAAACTCTGATGAAAGTACACATGAATTTAATCCTACTCAAATCGCTGTTGGTATTGGTCAACTTTCTGAACCAAGTGATAGTTTTGAGAATCCTAGTAATAATCGCGCCAAAAGACCAAGGGAGAAAAAAATGAAACTGTAAACATGAAAATGTAATTTTAATTGTATTCATTATTTTATTTGAAACCGGTATAACTTGTGTCTTATTTTATTTTAAGTTAAAACTAGCCATTTGTCGATAATGACAAATCGTCAGTTTATGGAACCAGTGTTTTTAAAAATGGGAATGAAATGTAATTTGAAATATATTTGTACATCCCTGTTACAGTGTATTCTTACATTTTTTTTGTGATTTTAACTTACAGACAATAATAAAGTATCTGCTTTATGGTTTGAAACAATCTATTTTATGTTATGCTATAAGCAGTGGAAGAGTTTTTTTGAGTATAACGGATTTTAATATCGAGTAATGTTTGGTTAAATTATGCATACAATTGACAAACTAGTCACTCTTTAGCTATGAACGATTTACATGGCACAAAAATCAATTTTTCGAAAATTTCTATGTTATTAAAATAGATGGTTGCTAAGTATCCATCCATAATAAGTTAGTACAAAATGTATTTACCTATGATGCTAAAATACTTAGGTATAAGTTTAAAGGAGGCTTGTAAATATTGTTGGGGTTTAGGTTTGTCCAGAAATGGTATTGTAATTCTTTTTTCCTCTACCAAAGTACATTGATGGATAATCAATCGCCCTATGGGCATTATCTGACTGAACCCTCCAAATAAATGGCCTATCATAGTGCAATAAAACAGGAAGCAAATTAGCCACTGCTCCTTGAACTACTGGAGCTGCAAATTCATTTGCCGAAAAAGAAGGAGTCTCAACTTTCTCCCGGTAATGTTCGTGTTTTAAAAATAATATAAATTCCAAAATTCCAAAGGCTACAGCAATGCTTGCACCAATCGCTAATATTAGAAATGCAGATCCCGTGTCATGCAAGCTAATAGCCGTAAATGCATCACTTCCTGTTCTAGCGGTGCAAGATGAACTTGTACCCCACCATTTTTTAAAGGTTCGTCTCATTAAACCCGTCTCGCGAAGTTTTGAAACTCTGGAAAAAAATGAATAATTGTTATAGTTTATGTTCAATCACAACTAATATTTAAAGATAAAATGATAGCTTAAACTAAACACAAATAACATAAATTAAATCTTTACTTGTGCGATATTGTTGCAGAATAGGGTAAACCTTTTTGATAACCCATGTAACCAAAGCCGGAAAAATATTTTCCCGGAAGAAAAGAGAAAGAGCAATTTCCTTTCACCATAAACGTTGGAATCAGTTCACTGGTAAAAAATATGAATCTTTCCTTGTATACTTTGGCTATGCCATCCGTAAATCCGTTTACTAGTACAGATGAGTCGTCTTGAATACGTTTCCATAGCAAACCCATTTCATGGGACCTCGATTCCTTAATTAGAATATATAGTAATTAGTCCATTATCAAAGTTGTCACATCCAAATGGTATAAATATGTATGGCTCTGCTCCAGCTCCAGCTAAGCAATAATCATAACGAATTGTTTTGCGTACCTTAACCTTCTCTAAAAACGAGGAGCCTTTCACAAGACCAATTTTCCATGAATGGCTTTTCACTGCCTCGTCCAGATTTTTAACAGGAAGTTTATCAGTGTCTGCTGCTAGGAAGGACGTTAAACGTGCAGTGTAACATGCGAAAATGAAAACGGCAAGCAACCAGAACGTACCACTTGCTATCCTGAATGGTGTAACTCGAATCGTTGAATGCTCACTCTGCCCTATAAGAATTGGTGAAGCGTTGCAAATTGCAGCAATTGCAGGTAAATATCACGTCACTTTGCTTTGTTACGTACAGTATCGATTGCTAACCTTGAAGGAGAAAGCAAGTCGACAATAACCACATAGACTCTCCAGGAGTTGCTTGGAACAGTCGAAAGCTAGTGAATATAATCAATGTCACCGTTCCCAGTCCTATCAAAAGAAGAATGGTGAACCATACCTTCCATTCGAAAGGTCTGAAGAATGCATCCAGTTTCAATTCCCCACCCTGCCAATCTCTTCGGATGAGAAGCTTTGTCTGAAATTTTAATATATTTTCGCACTCTTACTTTTTTACCTGTCAAAATGTGTCCGCAATTAACTACCAATTTTTTAATGGCACAAGCTACTTACCGAACTGTACTCGACAGGCGGAGAATAGTCCATTACTAGTAATCTGCTTTTGGTATAACTGAAAGACATGAGGGCAATGTCTGCTTCCTGTTCTCGTATTTTTAAAAGAAACCACAAATCATAACAATGAATTCGTAAGTGAGCACTTAAATGATTTGGTCTAGCGCATAATATTCAAAAATGTGGTTATAAGGTTTTCACATATAAGGTTCCAGTCCAAACATAATATTAAATTTAATCAAATTTTGTAAATTATGAAGTACAATCCAACTTACCTTTTTCTGCAGCATACCAACCATTCCTGACCAGCTTCCATCACTGTCTTGGTCTCCAAATTTGCCGTCTTTAGGTGTTAATATTACATATCTTTAAAAGAAAGTCGTTTCAATATTTATTCTCAGACAAGTGTGCTGAACATAATGAGCTACAGTTCCATTTCTAATGCAGACTTACTTGAAATTTAAAACACAACTAAGCAAATCCAGAATATCTGGTAAATATCCAGTGGCAACTAATGACTTTGACCCTATTGATGCCAATGGCGTATGATGCAGATTTACAACTGGAGGCCCCTGAAAGGTTTATGCATTCATTTCAAAATGCCTGGTTTAGTTTTGGGAACTTATTTTAACTTTACTTATGATTCGAAACAAACGCCAACTTAAGTAAGAATTGATCATGTAATTCTACGGAATCATTTCAAATATTTAATGCAAATGATGGAGTGGTCCATGCAAGAACACGTACAGAGACAGTTGTTATTCTCAACATGCGACCCTGGAAATTTGCAAGCCCAGCATCTTTCCCGGCATCTATCTGCAAACCGTCAGCAGTGCTCCAATTACCGATTCTTTGGAAAATAGGAATTGCCGATGTGGCAAACCCAAATACTTTATAAATTTCCAACCGCTCCTCGAAACTCCCATTGTTTGTTAGTTTTACTAAAGTCCATTTATAGTTCACCATTAACTCTGGTTGTTGCCTGATGACAATATCTTCTGCTGTGTCATTCCTCGCTAACAGTACAATCTTTCGTTTGGAACTATACATATTTAGTAACTTGGA
>JAQIXW010002194.1:0-16308 GCA_034700685.1 Willowsia buskii | reverse complement strand
TCTTTCTTCCGACAGTGACACCAAGATCCCCGCAGGACTAAAATTAAAATCACTCCACAGGACAATAAAATTGCAAGACACAGACGGAAAATGAAAGAATTGATAGTCAGTTCTTGTTTCTTCCGAAATGTAAGTCATAAAAATCACTGAAGGTATTAAATAAAATGCAATGATAATGCATAATCATTGCAGTCTTTAATTTTAAAGTCAATTTTCGTAATATATTGATACTTTTTCAGGTTTTATGAGATTTTTAATTATCAAAATTATATAAATCATGCATGAGAAAAACAAGCATACTTTTTTCCATAGACTGAAGTATTCAAGCTTTTTATTTGTATAGTGGAGCCTATTAAAAATGCCCTCAATGAGTTGAGTCGGTTCAAAAATTTTAACTAAGTAATACGCTGTATATATATACGATGACAATCGCAATACAATCAATCCTCTACGTTACGTGGAATAACTTCCTTGCTTAAAAACAAGGCGCTTTATCCTTCAGAGCAAAGGACAACAATACACGCTAGGTGTTAATCAACAAATTTGAAGCAATATTTCAGCATTTCTTATTGTCCGGAAGAAATTTGAATTTTTCGTCCTGTGGGGATACCTCCCTGGGCCGGCTGGATAGGGTCGACGCCACACCGTGTTCCGCTCCATATAAATAATACCGGCTAACAGATACCCACACAGCTCTGCTTAAATGCATTGTTCCTGCTAAAAATGAGAACTCGCATTTTCACTGTAAGGTATACAAACACATGCATTTATAGTGGATGATCAATTGCACAGCGTAACTCTGATATATACGAAAGATGCATAAATTCTGAAATGCTTGCTGAGAAAAGAAAATAAACTGGTTTCTTAAGTGTAGGTATCCATATTCTGTGCGTGCTCTTCTTTCTGCATTGTAGACAACACCACCATATATGCAATTTGCAAAAAAAAATTTGCGAATTTGACATACATGGTTATTATACTTCTCAATCAAGTAAAATGATTGTGGTTATGCTTTCACCCAAAGGTGATTTTCTGCATAGAGACTCTACTGTCCTTGATTTGACATTCATTGCAAATACTGGCATTCTACATTTTGTACTTGGAGTTCTACAGTTGGAGTCGCCATATGCCTTTGCTGTTGGTGTCTGTGTCGAAGTGAATAGTTAAGTAAGAATAACTAATTCATACTTTAAACTTAAGGTATAATTGCTTTATTATCGATTTTATTATTTTATTTATTCGAAATTATCCTCAAAATTATTTTCTGATGAGTAAAAAAAGTTTTTTAACAACCATAAATTTTTGTAGACTTGAGATTAGTTGGACATCTCTAATTCAAAATATTACCTGACTTTTATTCCAAATTGGGATACAATAATTAAACAAGCAGACGCTCCAGGATGAATTCCATTTCCATTGGCCAGTTTTCCGTTGCGTTTATCATCATAAGAGAAAAACGTCTCCATGTCCAAATCTCCTGGGATGATGTGACGACAAATTATCACGGATTATGAACTGTATGGAAGGTAATAAAAATTATAAGAATAGTAATTAAGCATTTATTATATTTTGATGTTTTTTGCCTTAAAAACAGATTGCCGTAAGGAATTTTTCGGAGACAAGCTAATCACATGATCAGGATAAGAATAGGAACATGAAGATTGGCCATTGAATGGAGTTGCACTTTCGAAGGAAATTAGGTATGTCGTTAAGATAATAACAAATAAGCTACCTAGTTTACTAACGAAGTGCAATGCTGCTAACAAGTTGTTTATGTTCCTTTGGAAAATGTACTCAGAATGTGTAAGTTTGTTACCAAACTAATCACTATGACACAAATTATAATAAGGAACCTTCAAAAGTATCAAAAATACTAATAACCTCAAAATTTCGTAGAATCGCTTATTCGAGTTCTCTCACCATCAGGTATTTTATGAATGTCGGGCGTAAAAATCGTTGGACTAACCCTGATTCAAAGGGGAAAAGTCTTAAAGCATCCCAAATTTCTGTATCTGTGCTTCATTTTCATGCATTAATGTCACGATTCCGAAAACTTTATCGTTATTTAAAAGCCACAAAACATGGTCGTTTGTGGGTTATCTGTACAAATTTGTATTATGTAAATTTTTAGAAACGAACTTTAATCACATGCATTTGGAAAATGTATTCTGAATGCATCACTTTCAAATGAAAATAATTACAATAAGCAATATATCAGGCGTTTATGGTTAACGGTTTTCTCTGAATATCGGGTATTTCATAATCATGACATTGTCATAATTCTTCGTCAGAAGATATGACATGATATATTTCATACAATATCGAAAACACATCAGTAAGTTTTTCAGAAAAAATATGTATTTTTCGTTAAATGCGAAGAACAGTATAAAATAATACAAAACCTAATAATTAGACAAAAACAGCTTGTCATTCGTTAAACATTAGTTACCTTTACTTTATGAATATTCTTTTTATATTTTGGTTATCATTTTGAATTTGCAAGGATATACGCAGAAATTCATGCTAATTCTGCCATTATAAACTTCACATTTAGAGCAGTGTGCACATACCAGCGTGCACGTTGTTCAAGCCTTCAAATTTAAATTTGAAGATGATAGCGTAATTTAAGATGACAAAACGGGCGAGAAATCATTTTGAACTCGCATAAAGAACCACAAAGAAATGGGTTCAAATTTGATTGTTTTAAATATAAAGAATGAAAGAAAGTTTACTTTAATCCAAGTGCATAGAAATCACTGGCATTCGGAAAATGTATTCCGAATGTACACGTTCTTAACAAAGATACTGTAATATTGAAGATTTTAGAAAGTCGGAATCTTATGCTTGATCCACTTTTGAGAAATATCAAAACTACGTATTTTGTTTCATGTTAACTTTAAAATGTTCATTATATTTAATAACACACGATTTGGGATGAAGATAATCGCCATTTTCGTGTTATACTGCTAATTTGTCACACACACTTGCATGCTTGTCATGCTGTCGTCTATCACCAATTGCCTTTTGACAAATTTCATCCTTTTTGAACAAGTGTAAAGGTGTATATTAATTAATTTATCTAATCAAATGTGTCGCGGATAATAAATCTAAACACACGAAGTACCTATTACCCAGGTAATTATTATTGCTATAAATAGTGTTTTACAAACAATAAAGTTTTAAATTATGTGTTTGACAGAAAAGCATATTGGATCATTGTTTTTTATACTTCTGGCTGTGGTTTGTCTAATCACAAGATGTAAGACAGCGCAATACCCAATGTTTGGGTATATGCCACTTACTATGAAAGAGATAGGAAGGTAGAAGAGAAAATATTTATAATTTTGTCATAGTATAATATGTTGTTAATATGATTTACCAAACTTAATGCAATAATATGACAGTTTCATAATATTGTGTAACTGATCAAAAATGGTTGCAAGTTTTTTTAATGTAATTGATTGCAGTTCTACTACAAGTAAATTGTCACATTATATTTGTCGCTGCATTGAGCAAAATTAATTGTAAACTTAACGGTGCAATATTAACCGTTTTAATAGTAATTTCTTAGCATTAAGTAAACTAAATCTATATTTATGTAAATTCAATTATAAGCTAATTAGCAAATAAGTATAAAAATAATCATATGTTCTTTCATGCTAATGCATTATGAAAGTCCTTTTTCCTTAATGTTGTAAAGTCTAAATAAAAACATTTCTAACAAAAATTTATTATTCATAGAATCAGCAATTTCCCATACACAAGACAAAAGCAACAAACCATACGTCTGAGCGCTTGAATCAAAGGAACTAACAACAATGAGTTTTCTACTCCGCGAATTTATAATTTGAAGTACAAAATGAATTGGGATTTTACATCTATATTTTCTCATGCGCGTCACGCTAGGAGTATCAAACTATATATCATAAGTTTTCGCCCTCTAGTCATATTATTTGAAATGCATGACATCACAACGATGGATTTCTCATCCCACACGACACATTTTTCACTTAAGCCATTGCACTGCTGTTCATCTGGTTAGCTTAAAAATGTTCTTTACTCCGGATCAGAGAAATATTCTTGTGTGAGCAAAGAAAATCTGCACAATAGACTTGTTGTGAATTATATGCATAAGCGTGAGCTGGTTGTTATTTTTACGATCTAATGCACATCACATTGCACATTGCAGCAACCTGTTGCACATACCCAATAAGTAAAGTTGCATTTCACCACAAATTATACACAGAGCATGTGTTTATATGCTTTAATTCATAAGAATTTTCCGATATGCGAACAGGCATGCAAGCTGAAATCTTGGTGGAAAATGAAGGTCAACCGGTTTCTTTCGCTTGTGACTTGGATTTGTGTGCTTCTCTCGGCATTGTGTAAAAACAACTTGCGAATATGAAAGATAGACAGAGCATAAGTTGATGAACTTTTCATTACTAAAGTATGACCACTGCAATGCATGCACAAAATTTGTAGGTGGTCTTCTGCAGAAATTTTTTAGTCACCTTGAGTTGACATTCATCATGTAAAACCACTAACATTCTTTATTTGGTAGCGAATTGTGTTACCATATGATATTATATTTGTTTTTGTGTGTGTGAAAGAAAAGGTGGAATCTCCAATAATCATAATTGACTAAACACAGATTTGCAACTACCGATTAAATCGTGTTACTTTAGTTTTATCATCGGCAAAATTGATAAGGACTTTGGCACTTGCACTTTTCCGTGAGTAAAGAATTTGTTTTTGAAGTGTACCTCAATTTATAGATCATACGAGGTGGACATTTTTGTTTAAGATTTTTTGTCAATATTCACGTCAATTAAGGGAGAAATGAAGGAGGATTTCTTGCATTTTCTTCCCAAATCAGCCTGTTTCCTTGGAACGTTCATATTTCTTAGGAGAGCCACCTCCACAGTTTTATTCTTCTTGTAACGTTACATTTTTGTGAGTTTTAAGACGCCTATAAAACATGTAAATTTTGATGTTTTTGAAGATATTAGTATTTAACAATTTATTACATTGCGAGTACTCTTATATTTAAAAAATAGATCGGACACCGGAATCTTGCAACATTTATGGACAGTCATCATCGCCTATCATCAAGTTTCTTGATACAATTAAACCGCATCATCAAGAGGGCAGATTGACCTTGAAATGAACACCGACACTCTAAAAGGACTGGGTATGTCGTTTGGACGAACGTAGGCTTAGTTGGTTAAACTAATATCGTATTCGCCATTACTAGTTACTAGTCAGATAATTGTGGTATGGGAAAATATTATTTTTTAATTAAAAGAGAAGCTATTTAGGGAATTTATAACTTGTTATATGTATCATAGTAGTATAATTCCATCATGATATTGGTCTACTGGTCTATTTCAGTATCTTATTTAGTATTTTTTCAATGAGTATCAAATATGAAAGAATTTGAGTAGTTTAGAAGTAATTTTGATAACAATGCGTTGTTGCATTTTTATGCTATTTTAAGATTCGATGGTTCGAGTGAAGAAAGAGAGATTTCTATTTGATGATTACAGACTAGGATAACTTAGCCTTGCAAACATGGTCCAAAACCAAAAACTTATACTCGAAGGGATTACTGTATTGAATACGGATTTGATTCTAGCACGTAGTAAATTGTTAAGTTATATAGATTGGTTTTGGTAACAGGCATAAATTCGGAGAATGCATTCCGAATTTTCCTGGACAGAGTATTAAGTTTCTGTCTCATAGAGCCGCACACGTTCGTAATCTCAAAATCCATTCTTGTCTTTGCATGATTATGGGCAAAAAACTGAATTTGGTTTTCCGGGTTATTGTTATTTCCTATTTGCAATCGGACCAGTAAACAAATTTAACAGTTTTTGTTTTAGTGTGCACTTTAAATGTGAATGTCTGTATGAATAAAAAGTTCCGAATGGATAGTATTAAAAATACGCAAATCAGTCTTGCCAAACTCCATGTATAAAAAGAAGGTTTGTTCATGGCCCTAAGCAATAGAATAAGTAGCAATAAGTCTTACCCAAAGTTGAGGTATATCACAGCGAGCCTTAAAGCCTCGAGTCAGTGCAGAGGTTTGAATAAGTATGGCTTTACATAAATTATGTAACAAAATGCGGACCACTCGTTGCAGAGTCCCCTTCTAATTATTCCTTACGAAGCCGTCTTGCTTCTGGGCTTCTATAAAGATAAATAGTCCTGAAGGAACTCTCCTCAATTTAGTATTCTATTGCTTTTTTTAGAGTAAATATTGTCCGCCAAGGACCTCTGGCGACCTATTATGGGTCATAACATGCAGTTCATATCACAATGGGAATTCTTAACTGCGAGTCTTGGCGGGAATTTATACGGTCGTTATACTCCCCATCCGGCCACAGGATGTAGTGTTGTTCATTTGTTCTTCTCGATAAAACGTACCTGAAGAGAATATCATGTATAATATAGAATATCTCTCTTCTTAGTCCGTATCTTAGATTTATGTCATTTGGACGACGATAATTAGGCAATCTTAGTCGTTTTACAGTTTACCAAATCCTTCGTGCTAAGTAAAAGGTTCATTTTCACATTTGCATGAATCTTTTTTATATATGTAGGCATATCTTACGTTTTGCATATTGCAATTGTCATTTAATACCTGATAGTTTTATTTAGTACAATTCTAGGTGAATACAAACGAATTATAATGACATACATTCGAAAGATGTTTTTTGAAAGCGTCAAGTCCTTATGAATGAATTTAAATTTCGTTTTAAGTAGTAGTCACGCGTAACAGCCGATGCTTAGAACTTTGATCAAAAATTTGGATCAACATAAGCCGAAAACAAGAAGCTCTGCTTCTTCAGTTTTGTGCGGATTTTGCCCTTTACAAAAACAAACGACAAAAAGCTGCTCTGATGACAATAGATTAAATAAGGAATTAATAATTAAAAGAGTAGAATTAAAACAAAATCAGATGTTTGTATTTGTTTTCAACGAACAAATTAACGATTAATTAAGAAAATATGACCCTTCGTAAGTAATCGTGTCATAACTCGTGTTTGTCAGCATTAAGTATTGCCCACGAAGGGTACTGCATTTCGAACGGGATGTATCATTTAGATAAAAAACTTGTACTATGTATAATAGAATTTTTAGAAATTGAAGGGGAATTTTCAAAGTTTTAGTGTCATAAATGGGGTGAATCAGTAGAAAAAAATTGATTTCATCTCATTCTCATTGTTCCATTGTCCTCACTCATTTTCGTGTTTCTTGGAACTAACCAGATGTATTTTAAATATTGAGTATTAATAATTGCTTGTTTATTTATTCACGATTTATCCAAAAAAATTATATATAGTTACCCAATGTTGAGGTATATCACATTTACAATGAAAGCAATTTTGGAATCGGGAAATTCTCCACTTTTTGTCTAACTGTTATATATTTTGAGCTGGATGATTTCTTCTTTTACAAACAAACGAGAAAAAACACATTTTCCTGCACTGCTAAATTACCAATGTTGAGGCATGTCAACGAAACTATGAAATATATTTGAAATCAGTGAATCCCGTTAATCCTCTAATTTATAAAACTCTGATTCATTGCCTATATTTACAAAATTTGATGCAAAAAATATGACAATTAAGGCATTGTGTTGGTAAACTTACTGCTTAAACAACTACTTCGTCTGGCAAGGAAATTCCTTCTGCTGCTAAAATGAGATCAGAATTTTGGCATACCTCCGAGTTGTCTTAACTGCTAACCATTTCTTGATGGCAAAATTTTACATGTTCCATCAATTAATGTTGGAAGCTAAAATGAATTTTATGTATAATAAGCAGTAATTCTATTTAGTAACTAAGTATAACTTGATGACCTTGATACAATAAGTATTTTGGTCAAAGGAAAGCATTTTATGCTTCTATTAATATCTTATATGTCCAATTGAGTTTTAAACTGAAGAATTTATGTATGGTTTTAAGAATATTTGGTTTTGCTATTTAGCAAACTATTACGCTGGGGATGGACAGATAGAAGTTTTAAGGTTAAGTTTGTTAGTGAGAATTGAATATCAGACAATTCATCTGGTATTCGAAACTAAATGAATATTAATGAATATGCATTCAGAAAATGTATTCTGGATGTATTTAAAAGTTTTTAATCAGAGTAATTTCTATGGCACAAAATATCATAAGAAATAGTAAGCATGAAAAGCATCACCACTACAAGTAACTGGAAAGTTTAATGGAATCACATATTCTATATCCCAAACTCCAACGTGTTTTTATGACATTATTTTTTTTACAATGTTTAGGTTATATCCAGTTGAAAGGTCACCGGGTGACATGATACGTTTTCAAAATATTCAGCATATTTAACAGTAAGTCGCTATGACATGATTTCGAATAGATTTCTATTCCATTAAACTATCAAAACTAAATATTATTATAGTCGTGAAAATCATAAAGCGCATCCCAGTATTTAAGACAATACTTGTCAAAGGCAATGGTAATCAATGCAGTGCGTTCAAAGGAAATTGATAGATATAAAAAATAATAAAGTGTATTCTGAAAATGTACTCAGAATGCACAGTTCCAGGTCAATATATATTTGAATATTACTATTGATATATTCTAACTATGTCTAGTATCAATTATGGAGAAATATTTGAACTTGTTTATATAAACTGAGGTTCATAGCTTCAGTGATTTAAGTAAATATTACTTATGGCACCGGAAGACACTCCTTTTTCTGTACATCAAGAAACCTTTTTCTGTCAAATTTTTGTCTTCGTATCTCAGTCATTTACCATTTTTTTGTTAATACCATAATACCATAATATTGTACCAGTTTTGACGGTGATAGCACTAGATTAATTTTAAAGAACAATAACAAGGAAATTCTCCTGATAAATAGCATTTGTATATTTCTGTAAGCATTTTTTAACTGAAAGAGCTTTTAAAATTGAGATATATTATCTAAAAAATTGATCGCCAGGTTTTGATCATTGTCCAAATCCCAAAATAGAGGATAGTGAAGAGCAATTTGGAGAGGGGATTTAGCAAAAAAGGATTTCAAATGTAAAGAAATTCCTTTTCATATTAAATTAAAATAATATCAAACTTAAATACAGACATACCATAAATTGATGTTGGCTAAGTTCAAATACAAGTACGGCACTACTCGACAGTATTCAAATGCTAAATAAGCTGTAGTGTTGTGAACTCGTGTATCATTCTAACCTATGGTTATTTAGCGTTCCTAAAATGTTACTTTGCTTCATGAATGTATTACTTCACTTGTCACGTGTAATTTTTCTGAAGTTTTTAAATAATTTATTTTGTATGGTGCATAGATGGTGAATTATTTGGGATATGTTAACATGTCAAGAAAGCAATGCCTTAAGGTAAAGGAAAATTGTTTTGCGTTACAAACAAATGTATTATGCTTAGGTTTATTTCCCTTCCAAAATGAAATCTTAAAATAAAATACAAGAGGGCAACTTTGCACTGTTGATGTAAAGTTATGAGATTCAGAACATATTTGTGTGGTCTTTTAGTAAATTATTTTTGCCACTGCATTGTGCAAATTAGATTGTAAACTTATCCCCGTATTATTCATTCATAATGTAAGTTCATATTATTAATGCTAAGATATATTCAAATTAATGCTACGTTTGATGACATGTAGCCCATTATTAAGACTAACAATTTAAAATGACAAGCTGTTTTATGCTAATGCATGATTGAAATGTTTTTACGTAATGTTGTAATACCTAAATAAATATTGTCAATAAAAAATTGCTGAAATCAAGGAAAGTGAAATTAATATTTTTCTATGCATATCACACCAGGAGCGTTAATCCCTACATCATAACGTCTTCTTATCTGCTTATAATGTTTGAAATACATGAGCTCACAACATTGCATTTTATCCTGAATCGCACATTTTTCACTTAAGCTTTTATGCACTTGTTCATCTGATTTTTCCCTTAAAACATTTTCTTGCTCCGGATCGGAGCAAGTTTCATATGTGTGTAAGGAAAATCTACTCAATGCATTCATTGTAAATTATATGTATAGTTTGAGCTGGTTATATAATCGGTATTATTTATAATGCTCTCTTGTCCACACATTGCAGCAAGAAAACGAATGTATTTTTTGCATGCATTTTTTACTGTTCTCCCACTTGTTGCGCCTATCTAAAAAGCAGAGCTTCATTTGTACCGTAAGGAATACAAATGCATGTATTTATATTGAATGTTCTAATCCGCAACTATTCGCCGATGTACAAATGATGATACATGCTTAGATCTTGGTGGAGAATGAAGGTCAACCAGTTTCTTTCGCTTTTGACTGGGATTTGTGAGCTTCTCTCTTCAAGTTGTAAAACTACTTGAGAAATTGAAAATGTGCGGAGCATAAGTTGTTGGACTTCTCATTACTAAAGTATCATCACTGCGATGCATACACACAGATTACAGGTGGTCTTCCACAGGAAAATATTTATTCACCTTGAGTTGACATTCACTATGTGTACAGTCTGTAACTAACTACTGATATTCTTCATTTGGTAGGAAGCTGAATTGCCAGGTGACATTATATTTGTTACTGTGTGTATGAAAGTGAAGGAAATATCTTAGTGAACGTTAATTAACTAAATACAAATTTGTAACCGCAGATTAGATTGTTTCATTGTATTTTATTATCGTCAAAACTTATAAGGATTTTGGCACATATACCCTCTCGTGAGAAAAAAATTATTTATGAAGTACCTACATTTATAGATTATATGAGCTCTAAATTTTTTATTCAGATTATTATTAGTATTATTGTCATTATTCAAAACCAGGAGGATCAAAGTAAAAGGATTTCTGCTAGTTTGTTCCCACATCAGCCAGTTTCCTCTCGTGCGTGCGTTTATTTTCATTAGCAGAGCCGCCGCTACAAGTTTATCCTCATGTCGCATTTTTGTGAGTTGAAAGAGACTAGCAAAGCACGTCAAAGCAAAGCACGTCAAATTTGTTTCCAAAGATATTAGTAAATAACAATTAACTATATTCCAAATATTTGTATTTTTAAAAAGGTCGGCCACCGGAATCCAGCAACAGAAGAAGAAAATCTATAGTCACATTTTCGGAGACGATTGAACCACATCATCAGGATAAGGATAGAAGAGATTGCAGATTGACCTTGATATGGATATTGACTCTCTAAAAGCACCAGGTATGTCGCTTGGACGAAAATGGATTAGTAACCTAACCTAATGTTATATTTCCCCTAATTAGTTGAGGGTCATCAGTCAATTATTGGTTTAGAAGAATATTATTGCTTTAAGTATAAAATAAGCTTTTTAAAGAAAGTTATTCCAATAGTTCCTTAATAATATTGGTTAACCGAAACAGTCCACTGCTTGTTGAAAAATGTCAGTTCTATCATAAATTTCGTCTTTCTACAATGAAAAAGATGATTTGAGTTGTTTTGAATCAGTTTTGATAACAAAGTGTTGTTGTATTTTTTTAAAGGTTTCACAATTCTTGGAATGAATTCTTTCACTAAAGCGAAGGGAAATTATTTTCCTTTAAAATATTTATATGAAAGTATAAATATTTCAAATTCAATATGATTTCTAAACTTTGCCACAGGGGAAAATATATATATCGGTAGGGGTGACAATGTGGGAAATGTATAACTTGATTCAATAGACTTAAAAAAGTATTACATCTCCAAATCAAGATATAATATGGAAAGCCAATTGACTAAATATAAATATTTTTGTTTAAGTTAGCAAATTTTAAATTAGGTCGAAATTCATTCGACATTATTTGGGAACTTTAAAACCCATTCATAAGCAATATTTATGTTCTAAAAATTTAATCCGCAAAACAAAATATTTAAAAAATAGAGTCATCCTATAGGATTATCATAATTTATTTACAAGTAACAATGTGCAATAAATACCCAATGTTGGGGTTCATCACGTGAAATGGAATATTTTTTACGAAATAAGTGAATTGTATAGTTAACAACTCGAATAAGTAGTACCTCACCAAGAAAATGTCCTTAAATTCTAGCTTAAAGCTGCAGAGTCCCTTTCGGATTCTTAAAAAGTTAACTTTCTCCTTTGCATTTGTATAGTGATGTATTGCTCTGATGGCATTGTCCTCGATCAATGTCTCCTTTGCCTCCTCCAGAGTAATTATCATCACACATGAACTCTGACGACGACGACGACGATTTCTTAAATGCAAATCTTTTCGGGAAAAAATGATGTAATTTATACTCCCTATTCACACACATGATATAATGTCGGCCAATTGTTCTTCTCAATAAAACGCGACTGAAGAGATAACATTATCTATAATGATATGTTTTTTTACTGCATATATATCAGGGTAGGCTATCTTATGGACGAAGATGATTTTATGGATAATCCACCTAACAGGATCCAGATAATCCGTACCAAATCTTAGGTGTTCAGTAAGAGGTACATTTTTGCATGATATGGGTCATGCTTATATATTTGTTTATTTACAGTTTATCTATTGCAATTGTCATGCAATATCTGATCCTTTCACTTGGTATTACAATTCAATTAAAAAATACTAAATTGCAAATCACAGCAGATGTTTTATTGGTCTTCTAAAACTATCGAAACATTTCATGCTAAATAGTTATTATGTCGAATGGATATTTTGTCAAATGTAAAGACGCAATATTTAAGATAGCCAAATCTTTCTTCAGGTTTTAATACAATAAACGAGGGTAGCTTTGTATCCCATGAATTGGGGATTAAGAACATGAGTCACATGGGAGGCACAACGGCAATTAAATTTTGTTTTACAAACACCTACATATTAAGGAACGGTACTAGCTTTTATAAGTGCCTGAAGGCAAGGATCTGAATTAAGTTTTTGAATCTTAGCTGGATCAACTCGGCATAATTTAGTTTTATAGCTATACTGATCGCATAATAAAAAAGAAATATGTACGATACGGCCGCGCCAGATTATATAATCATCATTATAATCAAAGCTACAGGTAAGATAATCTTTTAAAAATGGAACTAATTGTATGCTAAGAACATCATATTTTCTAGTGTTTACTCTTTTAATAGGAAAATTGATCTGGGGGAGCACTTTATTTGTATTAGAAAACAGCTAACAATTGGTAAATTTAGGATAGTGAAGGCGGGCTATGTTTAGCGGTATGATGCCATATCAAAGTGTCCTAAGTTTAGATTCAAATTTTCTAAGAGGTAAAGTAAATGGGTCTATAAAGAGAGGTAACAGATTTTGGTTACATGAACTGAGAAGGTCATTAAGATGTAACGATAGGTAGGTTAATCGATGTAAAGGGTACTACAATCCAATCAAGATGCATTATTAAAATTTTTCATCGGATTATTGTAAAGGAAACGTTTTGATAATTTTTAATATTCGCTTGTTTTTATAAGCAATTTTTCGTACCCAGCCAAACGTATTCTGGAGGCATAAATATGCTTTGTTTGTTCACGGTTTGTGAAAAATATTGTATAAAGTAAATTGTACGTTACCCAATGTTAAGGTAAAGAGCCAGACAACTAATCTGGTCGCATCACCGCCCCAAACTTTTTGTCACCGATTTCGCTGAAAACTTGCAGGATATGGTTTTTTGATGCGTAGATTACTAAGCTGTAAAAATTAGCCATTTTTACTGATCAGAACGCCCCAAACGAGCAAAAACGGGGTAAAATGAGACAATTTTTGCACGCATGGTGGCGTTCCGATCAGTAAAAATGGCTAATTTTTACAGCTTAGTAATCTACGCATCAAAAAACCATATCCTGCAAATTTTCAGCGAAATCGGTGACAAAAAGTTTGGGGCGGTGATGCGACCAGATTAGTTGTCTGGCTCTTTATCTCACATTAACGATAGAATCTATTTTGAAATAAAAAAATTCTCCAGTCTCAATTTCTAACATCTCTATATAGTTTTGAACTGGTACAAAATCATGTCATGAAAAATATGTTTAATCATACGGACATAAATGGCTGGGAAAGTTTTTAAACTAATCGGCAGGCACAGCAATTCGTAGTGGTGTCTGCTAGAACGCTAAATGCTGGCTTTGGGATTGCGGATTCGTCCAATTCAAATCGATTGAATCGACTTGCCAAGCCGAGTTTCGAGAAATACCGGGCTCCTTTGATAAGGGCAAAAATATCCTTTCCATGAAGAAGTGGAAATGAGTCATGAGACGAATGTATTCAGTTTTTGTATGAAATGCATACCTTTTGGGCGATTTGGATCATCCTTCCTATCCACTAAAACGATAGGGGTAGACTAGAGCGTCTTACAATGCCCAAATCTGCTAACTTTTATATTTAATCATATATATATCTTTGAACATTATACATTGCAATTTGGCATATATGGTAGTTATACACAATTAGACTTTTTAGACTGAAGAAATTCATTACAATTTTCTTTCGAATGCAATCGTTAACATAACGAAAAATTGCATACTCAATAGGAATTAAGCTTAACTAGACTGACTGTTCTTATGGACTCTTATTTAAGCTCAAATTTACAAGCATGATTTATATTAACTGCAAGTGAAAGCTACCTTCAGACACGCTTGGCACAAGATAACATGTATTTTTTGGGTTTTAAGAAAAGCTACACAAGGGACAATTTTTTTTCTTTGTGACACGCGTTTTGCAATAGTTAAAAATGTTATATGCTTCAATAGTTGAAACATAATGAGAAAACCAATTCTCTAAGGTAAAGATTGTTTGTTTTCAGCATTTTACTTTTATGTAATTTTATACTCCAATTCACTTTGTATCAATTCAGATAATTTTTAGTGATTACGGATGTAATTAGTGCTAGCAAGTTAAGTTTAGAAAGTATTTAGTGAAGCGTTTATGCAAATAGATTATCATTTTTTATTAAGACAATTATTGACATGAAGTAAAAGTTGTACCGTAAATTGAAAACATTTGTCTTCTTACGACAAGAGTATAAAATTGTTGAAAAAACAGGACATTTTTGAGTGTTACTTCAATTGATTATAATTGCCGCTGCATTGTGCAAAATAAACTGTGAATTTATCATCCTTGGATATATTATATAATTGGCATAAAAAATTCCAAATTTGTGTTTGTGTATGTTAATATTATAAAATGTTACGATGTATTCATAATCAATTATATTTTGAGTGACGTACAAATTATTAAGGCTAGCTATTTAAACTCAAATACTGTTTTATGATTAGGGAATTATATATATATTATGAAAAATTCTCCTTCGTAATGTTGTAAAATAAACAATACCAATGAAAAATTTCAAAAAACATGTCACTGAATAAGATATAACAATTTTCCTATCACATAGCTCGAATTACATGAGCTCACAACAATGCATTTCTCATTCGCATCACAAATTTTTCGTTCAAGTCTTTACACTGCTAATCTGGTCAGCTTCGAATTGTTCCTTACTCCAGATCAGAGCAAGTTTTCATATATGCACAAAAAAATCTGCTCAATGCACTCATTGTATATTGACATGTAAATTTGAGCTGGTTCCATAGCAGGTATTATTTAGATGTTGTTCACATAATGCATCAACTAACCACATATATTTTACATGCATTTTTTACGGTTCTCCTACTTGTTGCGCACACATAAAAAGCAGAGTTTCACATTTTCACCGTAAGTTATATGAGTGCATGTACCTACATTGAATATTCTTGTCAGGATCAGAAGCAAAGAGAATTAGATAAGTTGATTTGAATAATATAGATAAGGAGTCTTTCTCGCGTTGGCTGTGCTAAAGGTTTGGCCACGTGTAGAGATAAGCTAATTTGTCCTTTCCTTTTTCTCTTTCTGAGTTTTGTTCTCGTACGTTTATATGTAGCCAGCCGTAATGTGATTAGGGCGTAGATAAGCGTAAGTACGAAATCTAATGTTAACTTTTTCAAGAAATAGTATCGAAGACTCTTGGCTCCTAGCTTGTTAAGGAGTCAAGCATTAGTTCATTTTTCAAGGATTTCTGCCCCTTTTATATACTGTTTTTTGGCAGAAACTCCTCACTCGGCTCTTAGTCCTCATGAAAGGCGAAGCTCTGTCCAATTTTGCTAAAGATTTTCTTAAGAACCCTGCGTGGGACTTTAGTAATTTTTCTCGTCCTAGTGTTAAATTTGTTGGTAGCTGCGGCACAAAACCAATTAATAAGCTAGGCAATTAATTAAACCATTTTTAGTGAAGTAGTAGAGATTTTGTAGAAACTGTAAATTTTGTTAGTGTTTTTTTCTGAATTAAAATATCAAAAAACCAAC
>JAQIXW010002193.1:0-16309 GCA_034700685.1 Willowsia buskii | reverse complement strand
AAACAGCCTCTTTGAATTGTGTGATGGATGTGCACTGTTCATAAAAAAGACATTCAAAACGCTTTGTTTTATCTGTGAACACGAGGTACACAACAACGCAACCATTGCATTATATCTAGTTTTCATAAACATTCATTCATATTTAATATAGATGGTTAACTTCGTTACACACACAATATGATATTTAGATGCCAAACTTATAATATCATTATATGCAACCCATATCAAACTACCTAATACTAATAATAAGCTTCGTTGACAGTCGCTCTTCTTGCAGTACATATATCGTGAAGCAAACTTTCATTAATATGTATCTATCATATGACTTTAATTCATTAAAAATAATTTTTATCATAAACACTTTATCTCATATTTGTCACAAAAACAATCTTTATTTATAAGCATCACATTCAGTTGCTAGTTTATAATTGACATTGCTTCAACAAAACATCGTCTTCCTTTTGGTTTCTGTTGTGCTTGTTTTGTTGCTAGTTGCAGTGATTAATCATTTTTACTCTCTGGAAAGTCAATTAAGTGTTCGAACAATCTTTCTAAAATGCATACAAAGTTCCGTCATTCCCAAATAGGGAGTTTTTTCCAGGTGGAACCCTACTTGGGAAATCCTTATACAGGAGACACATTTCTTCAACGTCTTCTCCAACGATTACTTCCTGCCAAAGTAATACATAAAATGATGAGTATCCACTATCCATCCAGTAAAACATTTTTATCGCCTGATAGCTGATAGCTGATCAGTTAACGTTACTGGCATTTACAGATTTTTGCAGAAGTCCACTCTGATTTGGTGAGACTGGGAAAACGAATTGAAGATGAAATTGAGCCTCTCGGTATAGAATGTGAAATGAATCCCCCTTCGCTGATTCAGACCGATCCATGGGGAAAGCGTGTTGATGATGTGGGTGCGTGGCATAAGCAGAAACCCTGAAAAATATTTTGTACTTAATTAAGAGAAAATATTCTTTGTACAAATTTTGACAATGCTGTTTCTTTAAAGTCACAAGCAGAGCGTGGAAAATGATGAAAGAAATAGCAGCTATAGAAGGGATTGTGGCAAGTGGCTATGAACGCAAATACGCAGAGTACAGCAGAATATTCCAATTTGCAAAATGCCTAATTTTCCACCCTAGCTCAGGACTGTATAGTTGTCCTTTGGCAATGACAGACGGTGCCGCACAAACATTCGAGGTTAGAATTAAACTTGGGTAGAATTAAGTTTTTGAGGTTTGCATACATTAATTTACTCAATTTACTGTTTGATAATAATTGGTAAATGGCAAATTTTATATGAAGACATTGAATAAGGTGCCGCAGTATAAGGATATATACTCAAGATTAATTTCACGTAATCCTTCCGAATTTTGGACATGCGGTCAATGGATGACAGAAAGAAGAGGTGAGTTGCAAGATTGAGGCCTGTGAACTTTAATTCATGTTGAAATCTAATTTGCTATTATTAATGCGCATGAAATGAAGATGAAAATGCAGCTTTATAGTTCAAGTGGTTCAGTCAATAGTCAATGCACGATATACCATCTTAAACACTAGATCATGGTAAATGAAAATCTTTACTCCGATTTCAATGATATTGTTGGCTGAAAAACCGTGTCAACTTTAGGCGGATCTGATGTAGCTGACGGAACTGAAACTGTGGCTATCAAACAAGAAGATGGAAGCTTCAAATTATATGGATATAAATGGTTTTCTTCGGCAACCGACGCTGACATTTCCTTAACTTTAGCAAGAATAGCAGATGCAAATGGTCATACCACCGAGGTTAATGACTAGACCTAATGTTATGTATAACATTCATTTTATTCTACCATTGATGCATTATATTTTTGTTAAATGCTTTTCGTTACATTAAAGGGCACTTCCGGTCTGTCAATGTTCTTACTGAAAACCAGGAACTCGGATGGAACATTGAATAACATTCAAGTGATGAAGCTAAAGAATAAACTTGGAACACGCAGTTTACCGACAGGCGAGCTTCTTCTGGATGGAACGGTTGCCGAGCTTATCTCTGAACCAGGTCGTGGAGTCTCTTGCATTTCAAATATGCTTACCATGACACGACTTCACAATACTACCGGGAGTGTGTCAGCAATGAGAAGGTATACAAGTTAGTTTGTACTTACATTTAGTGCAGCAAAAAGTTAAGACTACATGACGTGAAAATGAATTCATGAATCAGAAGAAATTTCAATTCAACAAAGTCACATTAGTCGTAAGTCATGTCAATTGCAATTTTTCTTATGCAACTTCTATCTTATATGCTTCATTTTTAGAGTGCTATTACTCGCCCGAGATTACAGCAAGAAGAGATCTTGCTTTGGATCCAAAATATCTGAGTACCCTTTACATATTGATACAATTGCTGATATGGAGCTAGAATGCAGGGCTGGGACGGTTCTTTTGTTTGAACTTGTTAGGTAAGCATGTAAACGTCGAACGTAACGGTTTTATTGCTTAACATTTAACTGATTGTGTTTAAAAGTACCCAGTCATTGTTCATAAAATTCTGAAACAAAATTTTATTTTAGGATGCTTGGGCTTCGGGAAGCTGGGAAAGCAACTGAAGATGAGGAATTGGTTTTCAGATTGCTAACTCCAATAGCAAAATTGTTCACCGCCAAACGATCAATGGGTGTAGTATCCGAAGGGCTTGAATGTTTCGGGGGTCAGGGATATATAGAAGACACTGGAATACCAGCAATTTTAAGAAATAATCAGGTAATAAAGTGGCAGCATTATAACTTTTTAAAAATTAAAATTTCGCATGTAAATAAGTTTATTAAGAAAAAAATTGGTAATTTTAGGTCACGCCGATTTGGGAGGGAACCACCAACGTTTTATCGTTAGACATGCTCAGGGCCGTGGCTAAATCACGAGGCAAAGCGTTTCTGAGCTTTCAAAATTTACTACAAATGCGCTTGGATGTCGTATGTGAGAAGCGTCCTGAGCTGAAATCAGAAGCACAGCGGTTGATAACCGAGATAAGTGACCTTATCGAAATAGCATCGACCTTCCAGGTAATAATGTTCTCAGGTCTCACTCAAATGAGTAATCAAAAAGGTATTCATGACGTTATGCTTATTAACACATTTTCATCATATCTTTACTTACATCTTCTAGGTACCGGAAGCAATGGCCAGAGCAAGAATAATTGCTTTTTCCATTGGGGAAATCGCCACTGGTAAAGGCTTGACTTTTAGACTACATATTTCCCATTATTTTACACCAAACCAGTATGTACGTTTCTTAATATAAAATTCCATAAACTTTTAACAGGCATGCTCCTGCTTGAGCAAGCGGTCAGTGATGTTGCTTCGCCTACTGATACCGTGACTGCACAACGCTGGATTGCGAAAATAAGCTCTGTGAAAAATAAACTAAATAGCATGGACCCGGTAGACAACACAAACTCTTTTGACCTGGTTTTTGACGGTTATTCATCGAGCTTAATCAGCGATAATGTTTCTAAATTGTAGTATGCTGCCACGTAGCATAACAGACCATAAACACTGCACCTTATAAAAATGTATACTTTGTTAATTATAGGTAGAAAAATTAAGTATCGAAAATGCTCAATTTTATTCTAAATCACAAATTCTTCAGGTCGTGCATAAACTTAGATATATGGTATTTTAAAATGTATTTATAGACCTTGACAATTAAAACATTTTTACGACATGAAATATATAATACTGCTTGCATCTTGCATGTAATCTTAAGAATGATGTGAAATTACTATTACAATGTATTGATAAACGAGCTTACTCTAATCATTTGAACCAAAAAATTTCATGAATGACAATTGTCACAATACTAACATTATCTAAGATGATATGTAATTTAATAAGCTTTTACAATAATAACTAGCTAGTGCCGGTGATCAACTATAAACTTATTAGATACAAACTTCAATATAAAACGCTAATAAGAAAAAGGCAAAATGAGAAAAATTAAATTTAAACACTGGCAACAAGAAAAAAAGCTAAATTGAATCGTTTTTATTTTAAGTACATAACTATTCTTCTATTCGTATAATTCTTTGTTGTCCATTTGGGTTTGCTTGGCCACCTCAGCTAACGCCTGTCGTGCAGGCATTTTAATGGGTATGATATCTGCAATTAATCATAGTTTACATTATTACATAAATGTTTCATATTCCTACATATATACATATAATATAAAATAATTTTATAATTCCAAAATTACCCCTTAAAAATTCCAAATTTTGATTTTTATGCACTACATCCGAGAGGTTTTTATACCGCAAATTTTTGCTGCCTTTAGATGTAGCATACGCTGTTGTGGTGAGATGATCAATAAACAGTTCCTATATTCAATTATTCAAAAACAAATGAAAGTAAGCTTTACAAGAAAAAATATTCACAATAATAGTCAATAGTAAACTACAACGATTTTGTCGATTCCTCTTTTATGCATACCGTGGCTTTGGTTATCAAGAAAACAGAGTCTGCTCCGATCGCATCAATTTCTGGAGAAGACTTCATAATTACTTTAACCTTTGTCTGAGGCAGAACTACATCCGTCCGTAGCCTCGTTGACTGGCCACCTGTGGTCTTTTCAGATTTGTCATCATTAGTGGAACCACTGCTTGTGCTTGCATTTTGAGATTGCCTTTTACTGCTACTACTACTGCTCCCACTCTTTTCTGATGCCATTTTAAAAACACTTTAACTAACTACACGAGAAACAGGCGTAATGAGAATTAAACGTGCTTTCACAGAAAGCCAAAGATAAAGCTTAATTTTTGTAAAAACGTTCACAGATATACCCTTGTGATAAACACAGCACGATCGTGTGAATATTTACAATCTAGTCGCAAGGATAATTGGTATACTAGTTACATATTCCGTATTATTGTTACTTTTTGCAACAAATGGATGCGTTTCTCAAGACAGACAGTTACAGTTGAAAATGATCATGTTCCAAGATAAACATTTGTACACAACAACAGCACAATGAAAACTATCCGTGTAAACAAACATTCCTGTCTGCTCCCGCTACTGTGCCTGTGAATTTCATCGGCTGAACGACTGAATGAAACAGCTTAGAGCTTAGTCGCTTTGTCTCTTCTCCCCTCTAGCCTAGCTCGTATTCATTAACCGACCGACCAAGAAGACTGGACAGGAATATCGGGATAAGCATAGGTGGTAGTCGTCTAAAGATGAAATAGTCAAATGAATGAAGTCTTCCTGTGGAGAAATCGAGTGTCGCAAGTTGATTGTTTTACTAATATATAATAGGTACGATGGGACTAGATAGAAAATTGGACAAACTGAAAAAAAGTCTTTTAATCCTTTTAATAGTTACAAATCTTAACAATGTGTTTCTTGCATGCAAATGTGCAAAATATCTGAGAGCTAAGACAGCTCTGTCAAATTCTTCACTTCATTCAATGCATGTCATGCTTTCAAAAAATTATGCAACAAGGGAAAGTGAGAGAAAGCAGAATATTTGTGAAAATTGTGAAAGTAGTTGATAATTTATCATATTTTTTTTGTAACTCTTTTGCGTTTATTCTTTTGCAAATGATTCTTAGTATTGTTTTTTGATTAGCTTACAATCGTATCTTGGCATGTATTTGTTCGGGAAGCCCGAATTCTATAAAAATGAATTCACATTTTCACATTTTTCACACACAACGACCATATTATGAAGCGAAATTCTGTTCTGAAATTGAAATACATACGCGATTTTACAAAACATTGTTTTTATCAGAAGGAACCCGCATTATTTTTACAATCAACGATTATAATATATTATGTAATTATTGGGAAATAGCATTTTGTTTCAAAACAAAGTAGAAAAGCTGAGTAGATGTTTAGTACAATGACATATGCATCATTTGATAATTCGCTCTCTAAAAATAGGCGTTTGCAATTCTTACTCAATTATATTATACAGCAAGTAAAAATTACAATATCCATTGACTTTTTCGCACAAAGAAATTGTTTACAGTACAATAATTGTTTCAAGGTATAATGATACACGTTTGACGTTACATTTACTTAAACTACTAGCTTGGTGCTATCACAATGAATGATTTTTATGCTTTGCATTACTGCAAATACTAGCATGTTTTAACTTAATTTACATCCCCATGAAGCCACTTGATTCAATGTATATTTAATCTTGATGATCAATCAACCTTTCAAGCGGATATTTTAGTCGCAGATGTTATTTAACTTGACTCCTGCTTTTCAGTAATAATTTTAAATTACAACTTTGTTTTCTTCAAATAAACAGCTCATTGTTATGTTAGAAGCAGAGAGTGAAGCAATGATATTTTTTATCTATAAGAATTCGCAAATCCATCCAAATTTTTCAGTATTTGATTCATATAGGCATGCAAAGCGCAGCTTCAATTTTGTGTTTTCATTAAAAAATGATTTGATCATAAGTTCTATTAATCAAATTCTAGATCTACACATTATTTAGTTACTTCCTAATTACAAAATTTCTAACTAACTTGGCAAGTTTCAGAGAATTCTCTTCGTTCCTAAAGTAAAAAATTGGATGGTCTGCGACTTTTATTTCTAGCTAAAAATCTACATATTATACGACAACGGTACGCATATTTACATGTAATAAGACAGTAGAAAATAATAGCAAATAACTGCCAACTATTAAATATTCTACATTGAAAAAAATGTCCAACACCGCAGTATGTAGTACTTATAGGTATTTTGTTAGCCTACTTTTGGAAATTATGTAATTTTCTTTCCGAGCATATTTACTACCTCTCAACGGTGCCGCATTGAATGCTAAATTCTCTGTTGTGAAGTTTTGAGAGACTATGCTAAATTAAGCACAATCATTGAGTCACTAATATAATATTAAAATACTACAGTGCTAAAATACGACTACATTCAATCATCATCGGTTATGCCTCGGACTGCCAAATCCTCCTGTGCGAGGGCCACCACCACCTGCGCCAGGACCGACTTGCCGGTTACTATTAGGTTGATGTCGTCTCGAGTGAATTTTCATTTCTCTATCCAGCTCAATCGCTTCCAGTCTTTGATTCAACTCCAGTTTCTGCTGAACTGCCAGTTTGAGTAATTGGTTTAATGTTTTCTTCTCCTCTTCCGCGGCACTCAGTTGTCGTTGCAATTCGTCCACCTGGGTGGAATACTCCTCACAACGCGCTGCAAACATAGCTCGCAAACCTAAAAATAGATTTTAAAAATTTTCATTTTTAGTATATACCGTTATCATTCATAATAAAAAACATCCGACCACATTTTATATCTCTAAACTTACTTGAAAACGTTGCTGCGTCTTCTTTCAGCAATCTCAACTCGTTTCTCAGCTTAACCATTGTTTCAGAAACGATTGTTTTCTCCGTATCGTACTTGGCCTTAAGGTTGGCCAGAGCTCTTTCTGCAGCCAATTTGTTGGCTTTAAGGACACTTCGTAGGGCAGCATTCTGTTCGGTTTTCGACTCGACAAGGGCTCGGTATTCAGTAAGTTGTTTCTGAATCTCGTCAAGTGTTGGAGTGCCTATACTTTCATCACCCCTTTCTCCACCTGCAGCTATTAAAGTTGACGTGCGTTAGTTACAATAAACAAGTTTCACATGTACTATACTATTATTCAGCATTATAAAGTTTAAAGTCCAAGTACCATGAGATTCTAATGTTATAGTAGTTGCTTCCACAGCGCTAAGAACAGTACTACGGAGAATTTTCACCTATAATGTAAATTAAATTTATAATATTTTCTTTTAATGTTTTATATCTTTTAGAATATCAAGTTTTATTTATAGCCATACCTGTTCAGAGATAGTTTCTATTTGTTTGGTTATTGTCAAATCCCCTTCCCAGTTGTTGGACAAGTTCTTTTCTTTCGGTCTGAGCCTGCTCAGAAGCACCATCAAATGGTTATCTCCCTGAAAACCCATAGACTTGGCTGGCGAGTTGATTTTCCCATCTCCCTTTCCTAGATTGGATAGCATAGCATAATTTCAAATAACATAGACATATACACATACTAAAACATCCTAATGCATGGCTAATTAGTTAATTAGATTACCTGTCATGTGGTCAAGCATGACACGCTGAGCAGTAACCCCTTGTACATTGCACACTTTATAATAAAGGTTTGCCAACTCTTCCGAGATGAAATTTAGGTCTGTTTGTGTTGTATCAATAGTCCGATGAGCATCAACGGCAGCATCGTCCATACTCCTCATTTCAATTTCCATTTCCTGCAGTTTCATCTCGTACACTAGGAGCTAAACAAGGAATATGTTCATTAAATAGGCATATACGTACACTAACTTCAAGTTATATTAATTAAAAAGCATTTATGTATTATTACTTTCTCTTTCAGGTTTGTCATTTCACCCCGCAATGCACTAGCCACATCAGAAATCAAAGCATTCTCTGATTTCTCTATCTCCACAATAGATTGTTTCAAGTTATCGATTTCTTTAGAGGATACTGCAAACCAACCTTGGTACGTTGTCGTTACCTATGAATTAGATCATGGATTAGTATGATGAAATATACCTAAATCATATTTTACTATTGGCATTACAAAGGTAAAACATTCAGTTTACCGGTGAAATCACTTCTTGCTTTTCAACTTTTTTAGCAATTTCGTTTTTCAGATTGTTCAATGCTTCAATATGCGACATTATCGTGGCTACTGCTGCTTGCAAACAAGCCACTTGACCCTTTCCCTTTTCCATTTGATCCTGGATTTCCTTGAGACTTTTTGTGAGAGCGTTACGTTCTCCCTCAACTCCTTCTAATTGCTTTTCCAGCTTTTTCATTTGATTCAAATGAATTTCACTGAATAAATCCACTTGTTTTTCTTGTGGCCGGCCTGTATCCATTTCTTCAGGTATTCTCACATCCTCACCTTCACTATCACTTCCAACATCATGATCTTGCAGACCACCTAACAAAGCATAGGAAGTATTATATAGTATGCAAATCATATTCATTTTAAAGGATGCAGTAATATCTCATATTATGCAAATTAAGTTATCTCTCAAAGCAAAAATCTGACTACGCGTAGCGGATTGAAGCACATACGATAATAGCGGATAATAAAAGAACAGTACACAAGGGGCTTGTTAGGGAAATGATAAGCAAACTACATGGTATAAAAAATAATTTTTATTTTTTCGCTTTTTACTTCAAAATAAGCATCTGTAAATAGCAATTTAAAAGCTTATTAATTAATGAGTATACTTAGATAACATGAGGAATACCTCTCAGAGAAAGAGCTAGGTTAGAAAGGTTCATTAGAGATTCCGAATTAATTTTCGCATCAAGCTCCTTCTTGAGTGCGTAACGATTCTCTCGTTCCAGTTGTAAGGCTTCTAGTGCTTCCTCCATTTGTTTTTCTGCTATTCTCTTTAACGACGAGAGCTCTTCAACTTGTTGTTGTAATTCTTGCGCACTTTCCAGTAATCTTTGAATTTCGTGCTTGGCTCCTTCAAACTCGACTTGGGAGGATTTCAAAACGGAAACTTGCTTTTGTAGAGTGATGTTCTCCTCCTCCAGATCGGAACAGTCTTTTAGTAAGCGAGCCTCACGGAATTTCATTTCTTTCAGCTCCTTTTTCAGGGTACCCTTTTCAATCAACATTAGCTCAAACTCCTTTTGACAGTCACTCGTCTCAGATATCACTCGATCTCGCTCCGCTTTTAGTCGTTCTGAATTGAATAAATTTACAAGATTATAAAAAAATTATGATGTGTAAAAATGATTATTGTGCAATTATAGTTATAATGGCTACCTAGCTCCTGCTTGCTTAGTCGTAGCTCTCCTTCTAGATCCAAGATTTGAGAATTAAGTGAGCATTCCAAGGCAGCACTCTCCGACAATAGGCTTTCCTCATGCTGAATCCCAGAGATTTCAGTGATTTTATGAGTTTCCGTTGTTTTTGACAGAGCCGTTTTTGTCAAGTCTAACTCATTCTTGGTCACCTCATACAGCTCTTCCAACTGGGAGCATCGATCCTGGAGCTTGGAGTTCTCCTCTAGTAATCCCATCCCATATTTGGCAGCCTGTACCTTTTCACTTTGCGTTTGATCTAACTCACGGCTTAACCGAGCAACCTCAAGCTTGAGCGATTCTAAACTTTCTGGAGTAGCCATTATGGTTTGGAAAACGTAATACACGTAAACGAAATTTTATTGCCAAGCAAATGCCTTCTTTTGATTTGTTGAGGAGTTAAGTCTCCTCGTTTTTATACACCGTAGAGGCAAAAACAATGTTTCGCCCAGAGAAAATGTGCGCTCTTCTACTTTTCTTCTATTCATTGGAATTTCTTATCTTTCATTTCTTCTTGGCACATTTCCCTACAAGCTCCTTTAGTTGTACATTGCTAGTACTAGTACTGGATGAATCTTTTAGCTTAGCTTTCAAACTTTCACATCCTTAATTTACTAAATCTCCACCTATACAATGGAAAAGTTCGTAGTGAATATTTCTCGAAGCAAACGTGAATTTGTCACATGAACAATCATGCAGGTAGGAATCGTTAGGAGAATGTGAGACCTGAAATATTTGTGTTGTATCAAAGATTATTCTCAATTCACAGCCTTCCTGAATAATAACCTGTAAAAATAATTTTTTATATGTTCAATACCTTACTCCTTGATCTTAATTTCCACGGTCGTTTCCAACCCATAAATAAGTAGTTTTTTTCACATTTTTACTACGGGAATGTGACGTGTACTCTTTAGTAGCTCTCTACTTTTTTGATTGCGTATGCTTATTAATTTTTGCAATCCATTTGTAATAGTAGCAGTAGTAAAGTCACCGCAAGAACAAGTAAAGTGAGAAAATCATCCGTCTTTATCTACTTGGCTAACAAGACTGCCAGCAAAGACTAAGTATTAGGATCATTTCTATTTCTACTACTTTCTCCGTTCAAAAATATCTGCGATTTGGCGGCTCATCGTTGATATGATGAGGAGAAGATCCCGTTTCTCTCAGCTATGTGTCTACTTTGCACATGGAGAAAGTCTTGTAGTAACGAACTGAACAAATCAACAACTTTGCTGGTACAAGTTTTTTGTTTTAACACATTACAACTACATGTGAAACATGCACGCATTATGCATCATATAATATTCACCAATAAGACTTACAAATTATAAGTAGCTACAGTTAAATTAACCTTGTTAGGATAAAATTTTCTGAAAGCATATCAAATAATCTATTGTTACTGGTTGGTTATGTATGACATTTAGTACGAGACTAGTTACAAAAGCCTATAGTCTGCAGATACTCACACTGATCATTACACTTTTCCCCTAAGTGGCTTTCTCATGTTCGTTGTTCATAACATCTTGTTAATTGATTTTATTCTCATGATATGATAATACGATTAGATAATGAGAGCACAGCATATATGCAGTAACTATTTATCAAACTACAATTAAAACTAAATTCTCACAAGACACGCGAAACAGCCACTAGATAAACTATTATAGAAAATTACAAATTAAAGCTAACAATAGTTCTAAAATGAAAGTACAGTTTATGTTGTACCTCGCCAACCACTATAGCTATACTACATATATGCACTTGTAGCAGTAGTCGCAGAAGTGGAAGTCAAAAAGAGTCGATAATTATCCGAGACGATGGATGAAAGAGCAAATTTTCATGCGGTATGTGATATGAATGAGTTTTGTGTTCATTTTCGTTCTTTTTTCGCTCATTTGTTTCATGAATTTTGTACGATCCAATTTTATATTAAATTCATGCATACCTATATGATAACGTATGCAGCATAAAAAATGATGATCATCATCAACGTGATCGCCATCAAAATGGTAAAAAGCCAATGTAGAAAACTAGCATAGTCACGTCAGTTGTTTAAAAACCGACAGAGAATCAGACAGGTAGATGAACTGTATTGTGAATTGTGATGTTTGCTACGTCCACAATACAGCAAACGCAACCATGTAGAATGTAGACTTCCATATCATAATCCAAGCATTCAGCCATTCCTCAAATGAAGAGTAAAATAAAAGTACCATGTAGTTCTTCTACCTCATTACTATTGCATGTAGCCAATATTATTTTCATCACGGCAAGTTATTGTTGGTTGATTGTTTAGTTTTAAGCTTGAGAGAGGCTCAATGCTCACTTTCATGCAAGGAAAAGTAGGCATTATGCATTATATTAACCTTAGTTTTTGGTACATTGGGGATGAGAAATGAGCTTACCACAACCCTTTACTTCACATCATCCTAAAGGTATACACGAGAAAAGATGTACAGCTCCCAAAACTAAAATGCATACCTACACTTCCTGCTTTGTTTCATCGCTTGCTTCATAACACATCATCATTTCAAAATGTTTTAAGCTTATTGTTTGTGAGTACGGCAAAATGATAAGGGAAGGAGGAACAGTTCTTAAATTCATCTTCCACAGAGCCCGCAGTTCGTAGCTCATTATTGTTAGTTATGGATATAGACCTAATATCTTACAACAACCTGACCAATGCATTAGTGATAATGGAAACTCATATCAAATCGCATCGGTGAATCAGCCAGCAGCAAAATGTATACAGTTCCTCGTTATGAGAAGAGAATGTGAGAAAACCTTTTCGTTTGCTCATGAAAAGTACGATGGATATGATTCTTCACCATTTGGATTGACCTAACAAGTTGGATGGTTGAACATAAACATACTGACTACAGTAGCAATTGCTCCTGGGAAAACGAAAAGGATTTTGACGTTGAAAAGAAATGAGATGTTGTATAAAATAAATATAAATGGGTGTCCAGAAAATGTACTAGAAAGGCAAAATATTATTATGTTACTTATGTACTTGCTTTCTGTACATTGTATTGTATGGATATGGACAACTATGCACGAGTAAGTCAAGTTAGTTGTGTTTGCTGCTGCAGGTGAAGGAAAGGGTTGGGTTTCCCTGCGTGAGAGAAAATGTAATACCATGCAATGAAATTCAACACACTGATTAGGTATTATTGTTTTCCATGAACATGAATTTCAGACGGATGAGGATGAGTATTGTTGGTTTACTGAAAGCTCGACAACGTGAACGAGATAGGAAAGATTGAAACATTTTGGTAAAATGCTTGTATGTACACACATTTTTGTAACAGAAATAAAATTCAAGTGTTTGACAGCACGAAAACAATTTTCGTACTTTTATTTACTCCACAATTTTGTTTTCATGTTTCTGTTAGGCTGACTTTAAGTTTAATGCACGTGCTCATGTTATCTTGGCATGTAACTCTGCTTTTTATATATGATACGCTTGTTACATTAAAGTTTTTAATTTAAAGGGTTGTCGCATCAAATAGTTATTCACTATAAAAATGGTACTGCTAAGTTCGTTCTGGACACCATGCCTCTACTACGACACCTTGGAAAAGGCGGTCAAACCTATAGCCTTTTACACTGCGGTTAGTTTGATAGCAAATTTTTGTGACTATACCTATGCATTATAAAGGGGTCATGAATAATTACCAAGATAATGAAATGCTTTGTTTCAGATGGCGTCAGTAATTTTTATAACTTACACAGTGTATGTGTTCACTGGAGGAGAATCCAGCCAGTTCTATATGCCATACTTTGAAGCGGACATTCATCTCAGTGGGTCTACTCGCTTTTTTTAATTGGTTAATTTTAAATCATTAGACAATCCATGTTTTATGTCATGTTCAAATATCTTTGGAATTTCATTTACAGCAATCTATGTGTGGGGAAGCATAGCGATTGTGTACTGTCTCTTTTTCATTTACTCTTCGTATCTCCTTGTAAGAGGAGTGCATGCCGAAATCAGAGGATGGATGCTTCCTTGGATGATATGCATGTTGATACTGATTATCTACAAATTGTACCTGGGATTCCACTGGCTGTATGATTACTACATTTACGTGAGTTAATATCGCCAAAGTTGGTTTGAATTTTGACAGTTAGCAGTTGCTTAAGAAGATATAATTTAGAAAGTCACGCTGGTATTATAACAAAAATTTGGTGTTATAACACTTCATTTTATGTATGCGTTTATTTTACAGTTGGAAAATATTTTTGCCATGATCATACTTTGGTTTTGGATGGCATACAATGTAAGATGTGTTCAAACAATGATGTTTTGCATAAGAAATATTTTTATCTTATGCATCTGATAAAAGTTTAAATAATTTTGTGTTTCTGATTGTATGTGATATTTTAATTATGCGTAGATCTACGTCTTGCTTGTGGTTTACTCTGTATACCAGACAATTCAAGAAAAGCAGAGACCAGCTATGGTAGTTCTTCCAGAAGCTTACACAGAAAATACATTATTCTACTGGGATGAGAATGTGTGATCTGATGACTTTTCACCGGTGGATACATTTGTGTAAAATAATGCGCACAAAAATGTAATAGCTAATTAATTACTTCCTACTACTTTCATAATAAATTGCGAGTAGTAATTTAACCTGTGAAAAGGTGTAAGATGTGGTTGTGTCAAATTTAATATGATATGCAAATATATAGCTTTGAGTAGCTCAGATAAGCAGAAATAATTCACTTTTACTTTCAATTTGTAAAAAATCCCGGTGTTACATTAAAACTTTATACCGTCCCTTATGCCGATCTTTGTAAAGCAGCGTGGTATTTACTATAAAATTACTTGTTACTACATTCAAACAAATACCGCTCATTACTACATATATTGAAATTGGATGTGCGTATTAGAAACTAAGATATATTCCTAGAGTAGAATTTATCTTCGTAGTGTTTTTCGCTTTTGCAAGTCTTTTTGTAAAATAGTAAAACATTGTCGGCATTTCTATAATCAAGAAAATTTTGTTCATAATTTATTGATTAAGTGTTGCAATAGTTTGATTTACAAATTATAATATAGACAAACATTTTGATAAAAATGTAAGTTATATACCTACATAGTTATTTGATAACCGATAACCTACCGATAACACATTCCGTCCAACCGAATCTCAAACTTTCATTAGTGTATATTTTTACTACCATGCATGGCCATGATGCTTTATTTTAACACTATTAATTGTAGGAAGAAACCTATGTGCTCTGTACTTACTGAATTTTCAACTTTTTGTACTCAAATAATAAAAACCATACGAAATCGAAATACACTATTTTAACAAATTATTACCTATGCTTATTTGCTCGAGATTGAGTAAATGTATTTACACGTATTTACGCGTGAATTTTGGATGCGAGATGCAAAGATGCAATACATGTGCAGCCACACAAGTCTTGGGGTGATGAGAGATTCTTTGTCAGAAATTGAGGAGGGTACAAAAATATATTAATAAGTATGGAGCATAGAGAAAAGTATCGTCGACCCATTTCAAACGTGCAAAACCGCATATAACAATGACTAATGACAATTGTTTGCTGTTCTCTGTGCTCTGGTTGTGGTTGTGACGGCTAAGCGAAAGAAAGCTCTTTTCTTTTACATCTCTGTTCAATCACTAATCATCAAAAACCAAAATACATCACATCAATATTTTTTGTAGTAATTGTTTGTGTTCATGAATGACACAGCAAGCATCTGGGAATCAGAGTGAGTAGTAAAGTTAAAGTTAATTGTGTACTTTGGTATTTGTAGAAATTGGATTGTTCGATTTTTTATGTTGTGGGTAAGTTTAAACTTTTTAAAAAGCATTTTGAATATTTTCAAGTTTGAATTGTTGATATTGTTATTACATAGTTGTACAAGTTTTGTTGTAGCAAATGGAGTGGGTGAATCGTCGTGAATCTGATTAAGATTGGAAGTAACATAGACATAAAATATAAGAATAGGGATAAATAACTTATTTACTATCATTATCTTACTGAACATTGCAGAATTTGCTGTTTTCGTGAAAATCTGGTGATTTGAAATGGCTACCGGACTTGCTCCTGAAATCCCTACTGGAGGCTTTAATTTCGGAAACTTCCAAAGGTACGTTGGGCTGATGTTCGCATGCCTGATTCTCTGTTCTCTTATCATTTTTTCGGCTACTTAGTTAGTATTAAAATGTTTTTAAATCAATAGTTGGTTAATAACATTTGCTGATACTCGTGATCGATCGATGCATTAATTGTTAATATGTCCGAGCTTCGAGTTCGCAAATCGTGCATTTAAAAAGTGCCGACAAATTGATAATTTATTAATTATCTTTGTACTCGCATTTTTGTAGGAACCTAACATTAGAGGTTCAGGGTCTTTCACCGCCTAAAGCCGTCAAAACTGGGACAACAATCGCCGGAATCATCTTTAACAATGGTGTGGTCTTGGGAGC